>CAJNDV010034486.1:57186-70673 GCA_905221635.1 Symbiodinium sp. CCMP2456 | reverse complement strand
CGATAAATGCTGCGCAATGTGAAAAAGGTCACACGCAGGCTTCACCTGCACATAACCCTTCACTCGATGGCTGCTGCTGTAAAAAAATTGCACTCGATGGCTGCTGCAGTATTCTTGTTTGCAGCAACAGCCAAAACAGGATCTCGGAAAGACGGACAACATCTGAAGTCAATCGAAAAGGGCAAAGCAGACGGGGTTCTTAGCCTATTCCGATGCTATGCCATGAAGTATGCCACGATCTATCGGCGATGTTTCGTGCACCGGCGTGTGTGTGAAGATGTGCACATTGAAGCGGCTGCATGTTGAGACATATTCGTACCTGAAGTTGAATCAAACTGGTGCCAGCCTTTCTGCTGGCCGACCTGAGGTGTTTTTGTTGTGCTTCAATGAACGTGGTCTGGAAGTTGCAGCATTTGCATGTGAATACTTGACCTTCTGATCTTGTGCCCCGTTTTCGACTTCCTGCTGCGCAGGTTGCCTCTGACTCTTTTCGCATCAGCTGGGAGGTTGCCCTTTGTCTGCAACACGGAACATGCCGAAACGTGCGCCCTAGTCCAGTTCGGTCTGGAACCTGAGGAGAAGTTTCCGTATGATTTTCGGCTGCATTTACATATTCGTGCACCCGCCGTCGCTACTGTGACACAGATGGTCGAAGTCTTTTCAACGCAATTGTTGACCGGATGGCCGGACATGTTTCCTGCCCTGCTCTACGGAGGAGCTGGACTTCGTGGTTGTGTCCGGCTCCATGGTCTGTGGCCACACCCTCCGCTCTGCTGGCTTCATGAATTCCAAGGAGGTTCTCATTCAGAGAATCTCCAGGCAGATCGATGGAGCCCTTGTCTGAACGCTTGCCCGACCGCTGTCATACTGGCACAGGCTCCAAAGCCTCGGAGATGATGCGCATCCGGAGATAGTGTCCCATTTGACATCTCAGATCGACCTGGACGATTGGTGTCTGGAAGTAGACGACATGATCACTGCCAGCCCCTCTGGCTAAGCGGGATGGTCATTTCTTGGTTACATGCTTCACATCAGATATCTTGGCTGCTCCTCTCTGTGCCTCATGAGGATGTTCTGCAGCGGGCGTTTGCAGCATGCGCCGCTACCCGGGACTTTTCGTGATGCGAGGATGATATGCTGCGAGCCAGAAGTTCACACACCACGCAAGAAGCAGTGTCGGTTTTCCCTGACAAGTGAATCAGAACCTAGTGTCAGGATTGCACTGCCATCACATCCTGGGCGGACGACGTCACGAGAGGCGCCTCTATGAAAGCGCAGCTGGCTAGCAGTAAGGCTTCAGGCTTCAGAATTTCCACGCGGCTCAAAAATCATCAAATATCCAGGGCTTCACATAGCGCACTCGAGACTGGACTCGCTCTCTCCAAATTGGCACGCCAGCGCAACTGTGCCTCTCTAAGGTAGTGTCACCGGGCAGCGAGCTGGTTGGAAAGAGCTTGGAGGCGGGTTGGGTGCTCCCGTGCACTCCTCTCCTCGCATTGAGTGGTGCCGGCTCGACCGGTGCGGCCCAGGAGCTGCTAGGGCTGCAAGAACTCTCGCAAGAGGAATCAAGAAGCCAGCAGGAATCAGAAGCTTGGAAGGCACAGTCAGTTGACCCATCTGAAGCAGAGAGGTCCGATGTGACTCGAGGCGATACCTTGGTGTGTGCGAATGTTCAGAGGGTATCCTTTGGCCGCGTGGCGTCGTGAGGACCGCGAGGAGCTATCATCGCAGGTTGCAACCAAGCCAACAGGTAGGAGATGATTGCTGATCCAGAGGAGGGAGGCCTCCGCAGCCAGTCGCTGTGCACGCATTCGGATGTTCTCCAAGCGGGAGATGTCGTCCTGTTTGATGCTTTTCAAGAGCTTGGGCTGCATGTAAGCTTTTCAGTTTGTGAGTTGATCAAACTAAACGATACCGATTTCCCCGGTGCAATCTGCAAGCGTCCTGGATGGCGGTTGAGTGACGCATTTCATCATGCCATGTCATCCCAGACCACAATCAAGGAGTTTCCCAAATTGCAAACGACGCAGCGCAACTTCTTAGTGTCCGGTCTTGTGCCGAACTCCCAGGCAGGCTGCCGAAGCAGACGACACGGGTTTTTGTGAGTGAAGTAGGCTCAGCAGGCCTGCCCGCTTTTCTGAGGCGCCGCGTCACGGCCGCTCCCGGGACATGTGGCCGCTCGGTTCACTCCTGTCAGGCTCTATTAATTTCACGAATATACATATATATATATACATACAAATTCACATATTTCGCTAGGAACATGTTTCCAATATGTCTGAACACGCGCAGTGTGTGTGTAGGAACATCTCCGGCACACGACGTACATGCCGCAGCTGCTCCTGGTAGAGGGTCTAGATAGGGCTTGCAGTATTCTTTCGTTTATTGATTGCATGTACGGAGAGATGCTGCCTTGAAGCCTAACGCCTTTCAGGAATACCGCTAACATGTATCGGTGTAGGGTTTAGGGCTTATGGTTTAGGGCTTAGACCCGACGGAATACGTTCGATTCCTTGCTGCGGCTCCGGCTGCAGTGGAGGGCGATCGAGAACGCCGCGATGGCGATGGCTCCTTCCCGACCACTATGCAGGCAATGCAGGTGGACAGGACGTCGGTGGCATCTGGGAAACACTGGGAGGACTGGGCCGAGACTCCTGTGCGGGAAGCCGAGGCAAGACCAGGATTTGCTGCCGGGACTGACTAAAGGAAACTCAACAGGGACAACACCCTGGACCAAGGAGACGACTCGGAGTCTACCATAGACGACGCACAGAAGCCGATGAAGGTCTACGACAGACATATAAGGACGATGGGCGCCTGCCCCGCGGCCACCAGAGCAGAAGCCCATGACGGAGCAGCCGGCCACGAGAAGTCGGGTGGAAGCATTGCAAGTTTCACCGTATGCCGACTTCGCTGTGTTGGTGCCTCTCACGGCTTTTGAAGTTGCGGACTTGGACCATGCAACAGGGCGGGTCTCTGTGGCGAAGGACCTTCCAAGCCCCTCAGACCACACAGCCTGTCTCAACATGTCTCAACAGCTTTCGGGTGTACAAGACTGCCTTGCTGATGCTGGGGATCATGATCCGTGAACCTGAGCAAGGAGTTCATCGAGAAGGTGACGAAAAGATATGTAGGGGCCTGGCACCTGGTGGCTTCTTCACACGAAAGGGCGAGGTCGGAGCAGTTCACCCGGATAAAGTTCAACATCCAGATGTCGATGGCGGCCGGGGTCTCCCGGCCAGCCCCAAGACGGGGGGTGGAGCTCTGCGAGGCCATGGTTGAAAGCATGCCCAACGACGTCTAACGTGCAAGCTTCCCTTGCTCAATCTTTTCCCGGGCCCGTTCACAATGTGGTGGTGGGGGCCACGGAGCCGGGTCAGGCCGTAGGAATATCCGTACGGTTTGACGGGGTTACGGTTAGCGAGGAGTGCAAGCGGCAAGACGGAAGCCAATAGGGGCACAGGCCTGCTGGCATCACCACCCCGTTGTGCTTTGAAATGGAGGGAGGGGGTAAGGCTCTGAAATATTTCGCGTTGGTTTTTTTGAAGTGGGGTGGTGCGGTGCCACCTGAAATTTCAGGGTTTTGGCCGTGATATTGACAACCAGGACATTTCAAGCTAGCTCGTCAGCACGGGGGAACGTGTTGTGGGAGGTGGTAGAGGAGCGCGTCCTGGCCCTGAGAATACTCCCTCAACCCATGCCCTGGCTTTTTGCTCAGGCCACCACTGGGGCGATGTACGGCAGTTGAAGCAGGTCGGTTGGTTTTTGTCTGAATACTACTAGGAAAATGCTGATATTCCATTAAACGGCGCCATTTGCAAGCTCCAGGCATTGCCAGGCAATATTTTCCTGCGACGTCCTGTGAGGCCGCTACATACCTACCTCCTAGTCGCCTGAAATTTCACAGCACCTCCCTCTCCCCCAACGTTCTAAACCCAAATCCTGAAATGGATCCTGCTCCGGAGTCGGGGGGGGTCACCCCCCCCGCCCAAGAACGGAGTGCGCACTTGGGTTTGGCGTGGTGTACGTGTTGGGAGACTGCATTCTTCTTGGAGGCCCTCGCAGACCTTTTTTCGACTCGATTTCCAACTAAACTCCCTGCGGTGCGACTTGTCAGCTGGGCGGGTGGGAAAAAAGAACGGAGTGGTGATCTGCTGGCGCGATCCGTGGAAATGGCCGTGGCGATCCGTTACGGCGTTGCCGCGCTAGCTTGATTGGAGAGCCCTCTGCCGTCGGAGGTCCACCAACACCTATCAAGCTGGGAGCTGCCAGAATTGAAGGGGGCGGCAGAGTACGGGCTGCAGCAGGGCAAGCTCAAGTGGACCAGCCAGTCAAGGGGGTGGGAAAGAGGAATGACAAGCCTCAGCGCTGTCCGGGCTCCATCGAGGGCAGTTGTCCAGCCAATGCCCGCGCCCGGTGGAAACACATACCCATCTCGGCGAGGTCGGCAAGGTGCCCGGCACAGTTCAGCGAGGCGCTGGCCGATAAGATCGTGGTGCACCTTTGCGAGATGGGCCGCCTAGAATGACCTCCCCTCGCCAGCGCATCAAGCCCTTGCCATGAGCGACGCCCGGCTCCGCACTGTAAACCGGGCCGAGGTGAGCACATCATGCAGGGATTGAACGTGGTGGGGCCGTGTCTTCTCCGCTGCGCGAGAAGTGGGTCGTCAGGTCCCAACCCTTTTGTCGACACCTGCTGGTTGGACGGAAATGCTAGCTCAGCAACCCACAACAGCGGAAAAGATCACCCAGATCTGCAGTCAGGCTGCGGCCTCCGGCGGACGGTGCCATGGCTGACCTCCAGGTTCACGAACTCCAAGCGCAGCTGTTTGCATGTTTAGTATTTTGGGATTCAGACTGGTCTATTTGGGACAATACATCGTTTCTGTTTTCTGCGGTTTCGGAAAGTTTTCTTTTTCCAAAACACAATGTTTTGGTTTTTGCCGAAACTTTGGTACTGTCACGGAAACTGGCGAAGATTCTAGACAGCTACATGTACGATGCAGGCGGTTATTTTTCGTTCGCGAGCATCAGCCCTGGGACATGCGAACAGCTCGTAGCTACCGCGAACGGAGAACAGTCCCCGGGCACCCTGGAACACAGCGAGCTCCGGAGTCGTTTCGGCACTAGAGTCAGTCACAAAGCGTGTGTCTTCAATATTCAGCCAATAAAGCTCTTTATTTCGCCGTTGGTCCAAAAGAACGACAAGAGTTCCCACATTGTTGAACTTGAAACAAAAGGGCGTGTGTGTTAAGAGGCAACAAAGAGATTTTTTCGGCATCAACAAGAGCAAACGTGTGTTCGTTACCCAGTATTTTTCTTCTGCCAGCATAGATCACGACGACCAAGCCGACCACGATCAGCAGGACCACCGGGACCGCAGCGACCGTTCAACGACCACGACGACCCGGCCGACGTAGGACTTTGGCCAGAACACGATTTTAGTTTTTTAAATGAAATGTGAATCGCGGCGCGAAGTTGTCGGGTCGACGACCCTCACGGCCCAGTAACCTATCCCCTACACCTACTGTGCGAGCCCCATGGTGCTGCACTGCAGTCTGTAGCAGCACCAAGCCACGCAGTTTCGGGAACACGGCGAAGAGTTTTCATCATTAGCGACGACGCTGCCGAGCAGAGGCGAGGCGTGCTGGCAATCGTGGCCTTCATTGCCGCGATGGTGCTGGACTCCTGCTTAGAGGGAGTGCTAGCACGCGGCGTGCATCAGGCAGGTGCGGTTCAGCAGTGCCTCAACCAGCAGGCCGTGCAATGAGCAGTTCGGTCCTTGTTCATTGTTCGAGACATGTGAGTAAGGACAACTGGCAGAGGACTGACCGACGGGACTGCGACATGTCTTCGATCTCCAAAGTTCAGGCCATGCACTGAAGGATCAGCATCTTAGTCAGCTGTATGCTTATCGTGGGCATGCTGCTCATCACCTCGGCCGTGAGGGCAGACGACATTCCAGAAGCTTGGTGTTCATTCCACTTAACCATTAGCATTGCAATTCCCGAGACTCGCTGCCAAGGAGATCCTTGACTGGAATTCCTGCCTGACGATTGGCTGCGGAGAGGCGATTTTCATAGCCATTCGCCGCAGCGGTTGCTTGACAGATCAGACGATGTGTGTTTTCCAGCAGTTTGTTAGGACACAGCTGAGCCAGGATAGATACATCACGCTTTCACTGCGACTTGTGACATGTTGCTACAGTCACCCAGGGCTTTTGACGGCACTGGCTAAGCTCATTGCGCAGATCGGCGCAATCGGAGGCCGGAAGAAGGGCTTTCGTGATTGAGGACTCATCAAGCCAGTTGATGCGTTGCCTTTGCGGCCTTTGTGTTGAGGATTCGGCCCCAGTGAAGGTTCAAAGAGCAAGAAAAAGAGCCCAACGCACTGGCCCCACCCGACAATCCTGCGTTTTGCTGCTAGCATCAGAAGGTCCGTCATACCAAAGAACGGACATCTAGAAAAACGTAGAATGGCTGCAAAAAATGGATGTGTGAAACCAACGTCCATTTCAGTCGTATTTCAGAAATCGAGTGTTTCTTGAATGTGGGAATGCATCCATTTTTTGAGGCGGTGTCAGCGAACATGGGCCTTGGTGTCTGATCAAAGTGTGCCGCTCAATGCCTATGTTGCAGGGAGCAGTGAATCCCAACATCCGTTTCACATCCATGTTGCTGGGAGGCGTCAATCCCGACATCCATGTTTGCAGGGCATCGTAACCGAACATCCATTTTCCACATCCATTTTCCCGGGGGCCGTAACCCAACGTCCACTTTTCAAGCATCCGACCAACATCCATTTTTACATCCATATTGTCTCGCAAAATGGATGTAAAATGGATGTAGTGGATGTTGGGTTCCGGCCCCCGGGAAAATGGATGTGGAAAATGGATGTTCGGTTACGGCCCCCTGCAAAAATGCATGTCGGGATTGACGCCTCCCAGCAACATGGATGTAAAACGGATGTTGGGATTCACCCCTCCCTGCAACATGGCTCTGGGCTTCGTCCTCCCCATGCGAAACTGTGAGCTGCGCGCACCTACCCCTGCTCCTGTCCCTCCTTTCCCTCCCGACAAAGTAGTAGCATAGCCGTTGAGCCTGACCATGACAAATTAGAAGCCTAAGTCTTGCACCGACAGGCGCAGAACGAAAAGAGCACCGTGACAACATTCAGTTCACGCCCCATTTCCAGCTCAGAGTGTTAATGGCTGATCGTTCAACATCCATTTCCAACATCCATTTCTATGCTCCCAACATCCATTTCCCTTATCTGGGCTTTGCAATGCGCGAAGTCAAGCAGTCATGGAAGGCAGCCCCTTGCAGCTCTGCATACTGTCGATGACAGCGCAGCTGGCGACTGCTTGCATCTCCCCAACACCGGCAGGCCAGCTTGCCAAGCAAAGACTTCGGTCACATTGACACATTGTGATTCGCTGCGGCGATGTGCAGGCCTGCTTATCGCAAACGCAGCGCTTGTGACGGACAGCGAGTACCACCAGTTGAATTCGAAGCTACTGGTCCATGATATGAATATTGGTGACCGTTGCTGATCGTTTCGGGTATCAAGAGCTTCACTCCTCTACTTTGAGCGACTTGCCGTGCTTTCGAGCATCCAGGCAGCTCGTCGTTCTGGTAGCTTGGCAGAAGCCTCTGGAACGGGATTCCTTCATTTTTGGACTTGGGTGGAGCTTCCTGGTCTTTGCATATGTTTGGAAACTTGGACCTTAGGTCATGATCTCGTGCAACATGGTGCTGAATGTCCAGATGCCAGATGATCTCATGCGTGGGAAGAAACGGAGTTTTAGTCGCTTAGATCTCGTTAAATCGTGGAAGCGTTTGGTGAAGTGCAGTTTCCCCATATGGTGTTTCAAGGTGTTCGCCACTTGCTGTTTTGGCAACTTCCAGCTGCTGCTTTGGTCATGGTGCTGACCGTGGTGTGGACACTCGTGTGCTGAAGCTGCACTTTCGGCAGGGCTGGCGAGCATTGTAAGTTTCGAGACGTTCAAGATCGTGTCTGCCCAGGTTCTATCTGTCATGAGCCCCATAGACCGCCTGGCTTTGATGATCTATGCTGGCACAAGAAGAACAAGCAAACGACCAAGTCATGCTCTGGGAGGCCTGTGTCTCCTGCGCGCATGAGCTTCAGAAGAACGGTTTCTCTGAAACCACAGGCCCTGTCGATCTGCGCGGACACACGGCCCGACGGCCCTTGCAGGCTTCCGAAGACCGAGTAATCGGGAACCGAGGTGCTGTCGCTCTCTCTCGCTTGCGAAGGATTTGGAAAAAGAGGGGCTCTCGCATCTAACGTATGCTGAGGACTGGCATCTAATGATTGAAAATTGAATGCCAGACGTGCTTGCGGGACTTGCTGCCGAGGTCGGCGCAGCGGCCACAGGCAAAACAACGATGCTGGGGTCGCTGATACAGGCCCGGTTGACAGCACTCATGCCAGAGAGTGGCTTCGGCGTGTCACCGGATGTGTCCGTCACACAGGAGAATGATCCAGGGCAGATGTCCAACTTCGAGGAGCAGAGGCAGATTCCTTCCCGGTTGTCGTGGTTGTCGTGGAGATCCTAGAGTTCCAAGTTTCTTGCGGCAGGAACAACCTTATGGTGCATCATCAGTTCCAGGCGAGAACGGCTTCTCCCTTCTCTGCAGCACAGGGTGAAAAGTCGGACTCCGAGTCGAGACCCTGCCAGATAAGCGGCCGCACGCTGAAATTCCTGGATTGCTCCGGCAACGACCGTGCCGCGCACTTGGTGAAGGCCGGGGGATGCCGGGGCCGCCGGGGTTTTCCAAGCTCCGGGCGGGCAGGAATGGTTTGCTCGCACACAGTGGGTCTTCGTGGTCTACAACTTGACCGACACCAGGCCTCACAGGATGTCTCGAGTCGCAGGGAATGAGACGAGTACATTCTAAAGGTCCTACGAAAAAGCTTTGACATTGGTTACGGAAGCCCGGCAAGTCTCATGCTCAGTCGTCTCTGCGTCCCTGCGGATCCAAGAGATGGTTGACCCAAACCGGGAAGACTTGTCCGATTCCATCGGAAGAGCGGGAAAACGCCGATCTCCTCAGGCTGGGGCCAGTGTCGTGCTGTTTGCCAACAAGTTCGTGGGCGCCTCAAGCATCTGCAATCAGATCTGAGGTCTGAGGTTGCCGCTGAGTCAATGTCTCTGGCTGATTCCAAGGATGTCAATCAGGGCAAACCAGTCGAGGTGCCAGCTTGTCGAAAGCATGACATTGGAAAACACTCTTGCGCTACTGCAAGTGCTTGCCCTAAGCCCAGACTCATTGGCCAAGACTACTCTATCACTTACAGCATCGGCGATGTTATACCAGACCAGATGCTTGTTGTGCAGCCGCAGCAGCGGGCCGTGACCGTCATGAAAACAAACGCAAAATCATCAGACTAAGTCTGTTTGAGTGGCTGGCATGGTAGTGACTGTCTGGACAATTATTCCAAACAGCAACGAGCAGCATGCAAGACATCAGCTACCGAAAGCAGCATGAAACGAAAGAGAGGCACACCCGCACGTGTGCACGCATTTGCAAGTTTATCTGCTGGTGACTAAATTGGTTAGCAGCAAGGATACAGACGATGTCGATGATGAAAATAGTAACGAGAATGGAATTTCGTGGCGCCACGTATGCCAGATGTAAAGAATTGCACGCGAAAGAAATGAGATGATCCGTGAGGGGTGGGGTGCAGCCCCACTTCATGACACCGGGAATCATCCCGCACGCACGCACGCACGCAAGCAAACAAACAAACAAACTGCGAAAGTACAGCGTACTCAGATTTTGCCCAAACAACACTCTAAAGTATGATGTGCACGGCTCACTCAGCCCTAGATCAAAGTAACCCTGAAAGTCACAGAGCGTGTCTTTCCAGGATCGCACAAAGTGACCATGTGGTCTTGAGCCATGACTGTGGCAGGGTCGTAAAGTTGGGGAAAGATAGATAAAGTGTTATTTCAACACGCCTGCTTGAGATTAAAGGTATCATATTTTAGTCTCACACACAAAGTATAACATGTACGAGAAAGTAGAAGCTCACAGTTAAAGTCTGAGTCAGGGCTTCGGAGAAAGTTGTCTTCTGCGTCCATTGCACAAGTCGTCACGCAACATGCCTCACATCTACAGCACAAAAGTTGCTTCGAAGAAAGAAAGAAAAGTTCGTGGTGCTCGTCAAAGTGGCGCGGCTGTTCCACGGTACATCAAAGTACAGCGTGGGAGCGGCACAGCAAAGTGCAGCGATCAGCTGGTCGGCCCTCCCAGCTCTCAAGGTCTCTTCTTTCTCGCTAAACCTCGAACCCAAAAGTAGGAAGATGGCGGCACAAGGTATGGGATGTCCGCCGGGCCTGAACATAAAGGGGCCGAAGTTCTACATGCTTGGTTTTGCGGTTAGCACCAAAACGCGACGCAATGCTCTTACCAACATTGCTGTCCTTAAAAACACACAAGCTAGCCTTCTGGGAAAGCTTGGATTCCTCAACAAGGGATCTCACGAAAAGTGGGTCTGCGGTCCCAGACCCAATCGCGTAAAGTTAAGCCTCTCCGCTCGAGAGGGCCGCAGTGGCCTGGGTCCTGCTGTGCGACAAAATGTTCGCGCCGAGCACGGGCAAAGAGACTCCTGAAGTGGACCGGCGGGTGTCGTGACACCCTGCCCAGTCACTATCAACATAAATGTTGATGTCTATCGCTTTGTGTTGTGGCGAAAGGGAAAGTGTCGGCTGGAGTTTCTGTGTAAAGTCCTTGGTCCCAGCAGGGTACATTAGCAGGTGTTTCACCTTAGCTTCGTGCTCCGAAATTGCAGCGGGAAGTCCTCGACTAAGCTCCTTCACGGCGTACATGATGTCAGGGCGCACGCTCGAAAGCCACAAAAGTTAACCAACGGAGCGCCTGTAGCGCTTGTGCTCCTCAGGTTCCAATTAAACGTTCACAGTCAAGGTTCTTCCTCAAAGCATGAGACCCGGGCGCAAGTGCCTGGCGGCACTGCTTCAAACCATAAAGCTCTAGCATAGCATCAATGTAGGATGGGCTCTTCCCACAGAGATGAAAGTTGATGTCCTCTTCAGGTTTCGGCCTAAAAACATTTTTTTTCAGTGTCACCTCCGTCCAAAGTACCTGTCACCTTGGGCAACAAGTCCTTCTGAAGGTCCGAAATAACAGTGGGAACGTCAGCCTTCGAACCAAAAAACATCACGTCGTCCACGTAGGCTAGAACATAAAGTTGCTTGCTCTCGTGAACGCAAGGGTTTGGGCCTGACTTCATTCGCGAAAAGCCGTTCTTCTCCATGACTGAGGCAACTTGCTGTTGCCAAAACTTCGGGCTGTGCTTAAACTTAAACCCATAAAGGGCTTTCTTAAGCTTCCACAAAGTGCGGTTTTCTGGGTAGAACTCCAGAGGCGGCATGATATAAAAGTCTCCATCCACCAAAGCGTGAAGAAAGGCAGTGGATATGTCTCCTATGGAGCTATGCCAACCCTTAGCTACAGCCACAGTCAAAGATAACCGAAGTGTGGTCAAGGAAGGGGTCGAGGCGAAAGTCTCATTTTTGTCCTCAACGTACTCTGTGTACCCGCGACCCAAAATCCTACAACGTACGCTGCCATCAGGTTTGCGCACTTTAACCCACTTTGTGGAAATTGCACACTGCAAAGTTTCCTGAGAAACCTTGTCCACGGAGACTTCTTCGGAAATGTCAAAGTCTCTCATAAACTTCATCTCCTTTGTCATGCCTGCAGCTTCCTCTTCACGAGTGAGCTCCGTCTGGTACCATATGTGCGGATTCTCAAGTGTCTTCATCAACAAAAGTTCTTTCTCATCTTGATTCACCGACACAGGCACCTTCAAGTCTTGCTTGGTCGTCACTGCTGCAACTCGAAAGTCACACATGCGAAACCTCTTTGGGGTTTTGACAAAAGTCACGCTTGCCACTCTCTGCACCTTCGACGTACCAACAGGCAAAGTCCCAGAAGTCCGCTTGGTCGGAGAAGCGGGCGCCTCCTCAAGTCGAGGCCGTGTAGCCGCTGGTTGCGGCAAAGCTGTTTCACTGCTCGAAATGGCTGACCTTGAGTCTGTTGATCCAAAGTGACATGTGGCGGCTCAAAATTTTCACTTTCACTCATGGAGTTCCAATCCGAAAGATCATCTCTCGGTGGAATCGCTTCTGCCGCTCCGTCAAAGTCGTCGCCAAGGGCGTGTTCAACTTCCTGCAAGTCACCAGGTGCAAGTGGCTCAGACTGCTGAGGTTCTTCAGCAAAGTTCGAAGGGCCTGGTACAGTCGCCTCCTCGGACCGCTTGGCTGGAAAGACAAAAGTGTCCTCAGCCTTCCAACCAGTCGGGCCCCAAGGGCGCGCAGAGATCGATTGTAAAAGTGCCAAGTCAGCTTGGCAGGAGGGCGGGTGGCGCTTGACACTGCGTGCCTTAAAGACACCCGTACCGTCAGCAACAAAGTGCTGATCTGACTCTGTGTCTTTGCCCAACCAGACTCCCGAAACAAAAGCTGCACGACCCTTCACAGGGTGAGGCTTGCGGAAAAGCACAGTTTAACCAAGCCAGAGTAGCGCTTCCTCCAACGTCGCTCAAAAGCTGTTGTGCCGTCGGCGCTGCAAAGGTAGCGATTCACAAGCCATTGCGCATGTCGGACCAACCAAGTGTAAAGCGCAGAGTGCACCGAACGGTGCACGTCATGACGCTCAAGGATTTCAAAGCGCAGGGCCTTGATCTGTCCGTACAAGGTGGCTTGCATATTGCCAACCGTGCTTTGCGCTTGCTTCCATCCGACAGGAGTCGAACGAAAGGAAAGTCTACCGACTTCACAGTCACCGAAGTTGCAATTGCGCGTGGGGGGGGGTGCTCGGGGTCACATTGCAACACGCACCGGTTTCAAGCACAGAGCGTCGCACCTCAGCTTGTGAGTACGCTGTGCGCGCCTTGGTGGGGATCACAACAGAAAATGCCATGCCCGAAAGGACATCGACAACGTTCAAAATCGTGATCTGTTCCTCACCAGGCTTGTCGCCAAGAAAGCTAAAGTCCATCTGCAGCACAGACTGCTTCGCGGAAAGTCTGCGACTCTTGGCCTGTTTGCTTTTTGCATGCGCGCAAACTTCACGCCACGGCTTGAAAGGCAAGTGCGTCAACTCGTGTTCAAGGCGCTCCGTCAAAGTTGGCTGGCTCACCGAACAGTTTTAAGCCGCGCGGGCGACGCGAAACGTAGTCAGGAGCTTCTGGCTCACACTCAACAAGTTGCAAGTCTGCCTTCTCAAATCAAGTTGCGCCAACAAAAGGTGCGCTGACCAAAGTTGCGCCGTTCTTGCGCCAAACGTCAGTGCCAAAAGGGCTCGGCTTCGGTCTCAGGGCGCACAGCTAAAGTCATGCGACCGTTTCCAAGCTGCTCAAAGTGAGAGTCTTCCGGCACAAAACTCGTAGTGCACACGCGCCCAGCAAGACGGAAAGTCAAGCCACAAGTCGTGCGTG
>CAJNDV010034486.1:13230-57086 GCA_905221635.1 Symbiodinium sp. CCMP2456 | reverse complement strand
CCTTCGGGAGAAAAGAAAGTAGCTCTAGCTCTTTTGTGTATGCGGGTTAAAGTGTTACCCGAGAGCTCCCACTTGTCAACATGCTACTGTACCAAAGGTTTGAAAGTTGGGGCCACTAAGGTACCTTGTGCACACGTGTTGTGAAAAGTGTTGCGCGCGACCTCAAACTCTTCCTTGTTGAACGGTGCCAAAGTGGGCCTCAAGAACAAAAGCAAGCCATGCCTAATGATGGGCACCTCGTGTCCATCAGGCGTCGAAAGTGTGTTCGGTTTCGTAGCAGAAAGGCTCACATCAAATGCTGATCTTAAGAGTCTACCAACAGATACTACGCAGTAGGGAACGTCACAAGGCGATTGCACAAGTCCTGATGCAAAAAAAAGGGAACGTCACAAACGTAAAAGTGTAAGAAGCAGGGCTGGCCCTGAAAGTCAACCTTCGCAAGTCGCCTTCCGAAGATCGTCAAAGGTTGACTCGAAATGCTCCTCAAAGGTGGAGCCTTCCATTTGGGTGGCAAAAGTGGCCAAAGTACTTGGGACAACAATGTGTGGCAGCTCCTGAATCGAAAAGTATCCAGGGATCCGTATCTTCCAAAGTAGATGCCACCAAATGCTCCTCCAAAGCAACATCCTTGAAAGTCGTATTCAAATTCTTATGCCCGAGATCACCAGCACTGAAAAGTCGTTGGTTCTCATCCGTGCGACCATTCCAGGAGAAAGTCCCAAGCGGAGCCATCAAGGCCGGAGGTACAAAGTCAGAAGACTCACCGAAACGACCAAAGTTGAAGCCTACAACTCCACTCGTCATCCCATCCACTCTTAAAGTGTTTCCCAAACCAAAGTTGCCCAGAACAACAGCCGACATGAGCAAAGTGCGCGGGCTAATGTTCGCCTTCGCTTTAGGCTTGGCTTTGGGAACCAAAAGCCAGGACCAAGGTGAATCATCCCGAGTCTGATCCCAACTACTGTTGTCGTTGTAAAGTCCGTTCACGGCGTTGATCGCCCACTCGGTCCACTCGGACCAATCATCAGACTCACCAAACTAAGTCCAATCACCTTGGTCGTCGTTCCAAAGTTATCCTCACCATCAGCAGCCGAAGCACGGTAAGTGGGACAGTTGCTTGCAAAGTGTCATGTTTGCCACACTACCAGCACACCGAAGTGGAGCTCGAAGTTCCATTTCTTTTCCCTTTCCCTTTCCCTTTCCCTGTTGAAATGTTGATTTCCTTTTCCTTGCGACCTCGAAAAGTGCTTTCCTTTTCCTTTTCCTCCTTTCCGTCTTTTTCCTGTTCTTCCTTTCTTTCCTTTTCCTTTTCCTCTTCCTTTCCACAAAGCTGCTGCAAAAGCACCAATGTCCATGGGAGCCGAAGCTCCGCTTTGGAAAGTTGCATTCGCCGAAGTTTGTGAAACTGGATTCATCAAAAGTCGCGATCGATTGTACTCAAGGATAACCCCGCGCACCTGTGCTTTTGTTTGCAAAATTCTCGCTGTTGCAGAACTCCCGTTGTCTTGTTCAGCGAAGTTGCTAAGTTGCTACAAGATGCTACAAGCACACCATCAGGCAAAGATACACCTGACTGTCGTTCATACCTTGGTTTATTTGTTTCCCAAACATTAAAGTCCTGCTCAAAGGTTGCTGGGTTGAACTTGAAGCCCAAGAGCTGCGTCAAAAGTGACGTGCTCCGTGTTGCTCCTGGCAGCGAGAACTTCTTGAAAAGTCTCCTCCAAGTTTCAAGGCGTTGCTGTCTTCGTTTTGTCGTGAAATCAAGTAATGTAGCTTCCGCGAGAAAAATACTCGGGCTGCAGTTGCCTCGGCATCATCATCACCTGTGTCCAAAGTGACTGTGAAAGGCTCATCAAGAAATTCATCATTTCGGGCCTCGGCATCATTTAGCAGAGTAACTTTTTTACCCATGGTATCCATTAGCCTCACGAGCCTCCGGACGAAGAGCTTGTCAAGCTTGCCGAGAGAGCCATTAACGGAATGAATCAAAGTCCGATCTGCAAGGAAAGCAGTTACAATCAACTACAAAAGCTCGTCCCACGAAGGAACCAGGGAAGTGAAAGGTTTGGCCCTGAACTTACTGTTAAGGTTGTGGAGCTGTTTTGAGATGCTCAAAAACACCAACTGAGTATCTGCAAAGGAGCGCTGCAATTTCTTGCAGTTGAAACACCCCCGAGACTACCAAACCCGAGCATCGTAGCGTGCCTCAAGCCGGAAACAACGTCAACTTTCATATGGTGTTGTGCAAGGACCACACCGAAAGACGTGGACTTGTGAATGAACCCAGACATCAGCCCATACTTGGCTACAAAATCCTCACACAACACCACCCATGAAGTGCGTTCAGTGGAGTTCTTTGTGCCCCATTTCCATTGGCCATCAGTGATAAACTCACGCTGTACACAAACCAGATGACACCAGACAGCCCCTGAGGCGAATACCTACATATTCTTGGGGGAGAACTGGGGGTACACCAACGAACTGTACGGAAGCCTTAAAGCTGGGATGAAGCATCCAAATGCGGTTTGCCACATTTGGAGGGACCGAACCACGAGCGACAGCTTTCTGGAAGGCGTCTTCCAGCACTCGAAGCCTGTGAGTGTCGCAACTACCCCTGCAAACTGAAGTCTTACCCCTAGCGCGAGAAACCGGGGAGCAAGAACAACAGCATGAGGATGTACGCAACTCCTTGAAGGGCTCTGCGCCTTCCTCACAGGCTGGGTCCCAAGACGAACTACTGTGCTCCTTCCTACCAACCAAAGTGGCTACTACTGTAGGTGGGGCTGAATGCCAGCGGCTCGATGCAAGAAAGGTGTCACACGGCTCAACTTGCTAAGAAATGCTTCTTTGGCTGTAGCTTTCGCCAATCGATGCGCTGCGGCGTTGCCTTCAGCCATCCATTCAGGTTGACCTTCAAAGTCAGACGAAACGTGTGCTTTCACTTTGACAACCACCACATTGCGACCGTTTTCACGAGAAGCCTCCTTTAGGAACTCACACAGCAAGTCGTAGTTATCAAAGTTGCGGGCGTCTGTACCCGGCAGTTTTGAGAGGGAGGGCCCTGTCAAATGCTGACGCGCAGTCACCATAAATCCTTATAAGGGTCCAAATGTACGTCTCAAAGTCCACACAACTGCATACAGTTCTGCGCGCTGCGAGGTGTGATCGTTTCTAGGCAACAAACAAGCCTTCTCAAACTGACCAGGGATGACAACTGCTGACGCGGAAGTTCACAACAGGCGCCATCTCTAGAACCGTCGACAAAGACTTCTGTTTCTACAGCGAAACGTTCGCCTTGAGTTGGAAAACTGACCAGAGAGCCGTGATTTAGCTGACTATCCTGTGTTTCATCGGGCACCAAGAAGATACCGGTGAACCAGATGTTCAGAAGATCTTCGTGGTCGCATTTTTTCATACAGCGAACATTGCATAAACAAGTGTGGATGATTTTCGATTGCAGCGCTGGCAGAACATTCGTCAGTGTCTGTGAGACCTGACGCCTTCAAGCGCGGCCCTGTATAGATTGCACCGGTAAGAATTGTCTCCAACATAGTGTTGGCGTAGCGGTGGTCCTTCGGTAGGCGCTGCAGGTAAGGCTTTAGTAGTTCAAAGTTGGAGTCTGAGCGAAAATTGCTGTCGAACAAAAACCTGATAAGGATCCGCATCGGGAATGTTTGCATCGATGTTGCAGTCAAATCGTTTTGCTGCCCTCTTGAGCAAAGTTGCTATTTGCGAATCGCTGTGTCTAAGAAGTCTCGGAAGAAGTTTCGGAAGCATTGGTTGCTGCCTTCACACAAGCACATCTCGCCTCACGAAGTGGACTCGAGGATGAAGGAACTGGCGTTGGGAATGACAAGCTCGAGCTCATTGCAAAGGTACGCGAAAACGGCCGCAACCCCATCGTGCGAAGGCTTTACAGTGCCCTGCAAAGTCTTAGCCTCACAATGCACGTCAGAGGCAAGCTGAGGGTGAAGTGTGCTCATTTTATGGAGCTTACTGAAGAAATGGAGTGCCAATTTACCAAATGGGTATTTGTGCAAGTAACAACACCTTTCTCGAACATCGAAATGCGGCCCATACTTCCCAGTCGGCAGGGTTGCCGCTGAAAGTCTCAGGCAAGGGAAGCCGAAGCTTTCCTGTAAAGTCTCCTTCGCCTCCTGAGGCCATGTCTTCTCACCGAAGTTCCTTGGAGCTTTCAGCTCCGCTACCATGCGAAAGCACAGCATACTCAGATTGTACACAAACAACACTCTAAAGCATTATGTGCACAGCTCATTCAGCCTTATGTCAAAGTAACCCTGAAAGTCACAGAGCATGTCTTTCCAGGATCGCACGAAGTGATCATGTGGTCTTGAGCCATGAATGTGGCAAAGTCGTAAAGTTGGGGAAAGATAGAGAACGTGTTGTTTCGACACAAACAAACAAATCGAACAAGCAAGACATACACAAGCAAACAAACAAATCCAAACACACAAGCACAGAAACAAACAAGCAAGTAAGCAGACCAAGCAAACAAGCATACAAGCAGACAAGCAACAAACCAAACAAGCAAGCAAGCCGAAACAAGCCAAATGAAACAAAACCAACCATACAATTCCAAAGAAAGAACTAAGCAAACAACAACAAGCAAACAAACACACCAACAAGCAAACACAGACTCAAACAAGCAAGCACGCAAGCAAGCAAACAAACAAGCAAACCAACAAGCAAACAAACAAACAACCAAACAATCAAGCAAACAAGCCAAAACAAGCCAATCCAAAACAGCCAAAACCGCCGGCGGGATGCACAGGTCAACTTGCAGGAAGCTCACGATAAGGGCACTCAGCTTGGTGTGCGACACCCAGCCAAAGCAAGGTCACACAAGTATTGATGCATCTTCTAGATTTGACATAGCAAGGGTTTGGTCACGCCTTCCGAGGCCTACGTGGGCGAAGGCATTTCGTTGTCGGACTGGGCTAGGTGCGGGAAAGTGCCAGGATGTTTCTTGACAGGGCATTTGTGCATGCCTTCTCGCAGGTTCGCTGCCAGCCAGGACGAGACGCAAGCGCCAGCAGAAGGTTCAGTGGGATTGTCGATGAAGTTTAGTGGATTGTTGGCGGTTCAGATGCGGCTCCCGATGGAGCGACTTCTGACGATGCGCAGGGGCCTTCGCTTGTCCTTCAATGGTTTGGTCGAATCGGAAGGGTAGAGATCGAGAATCGAGACATATCGAGACGCTTTGAGGCAAAAACGCAGCTCGATCTCAGCAGCTATTGACTCCGTGAAGCCGCGGCCTTTGGAAGCATCATCTCGCAGGGCGGCAGCCTTCATCACGCTTCTTTTAGGTCCTGGTTCGGTACGGCGCCAGAGAAGGGTGGCAAGGCCAGGTTTCTTTCCTCTAGAAGCACGAGAGCGTACGAGCATGTTTGTTCGAAAGGCCGCTGGAGTTCTGCGAGCATCCCTGAAGGGCACTAAGGCGATGAAACAGGCCAGGCACACAGCCAACATTCGTTCTGATTTGGCAAAAATCCTGCTGCCAGAGGCTAAACGTGATGTCGACCCCAACGCAGATCTTAAGCCTGTTCAAGAGTTGCAGGATGCGATGGAAGTTCTATGGGACTCGGGGTCGATCGCAGTCTCTTTCCCTTCCAGGACTCAGAGTCCGCAGTCACCTGCGTATGCCCGGGACTCACGAAAGCAGGGAAGCCATGTAAGCCTTGCTTCTGTGCTCTCGAGGTTTTGGCCAAGAAAGGCTTCACAGGGCGTGCCCCTGCTTCAGTGAGAATTGCTCGCTGAGATTCTCCCAAGACCTTGCGCCCTCTGAAAGCATGCGGCTTTCCGAAGGGCCTGCTAGCAGGCATCTTTTCACGTCTTTGGCCCAAGAGTCCTGGAGGCTGCACACAGGTCAAAGGCTTCGGCCATGGTGGACGTCGCCCACTTGGAGATGCACTCGCATGCCCACCCGCCTGGACCAACTAACGATGGATCACTGGCATACAGACCCTTGCCGAAACAAGCTTCAAACAGGCTTTGCCCCAGGGAACCGGATTCATGGACAAGGATAGGTTCGGTGGGCATGAACAGACGCTGAAGTAGAGTCCGACGATCAATCTTCATGCTTTCTCCCTGCTCTCTGCTCCTGGTTTTAAGGACTTGAGGACTACTTGCTCTCAGCTTCGTGCCTCATGGAAATCAACGCCTTTGCGCAAAGACATGCCCCAATCTTTGAAGATGTGGGGCCGGGATCACCTCGGCACGCACCCTGGCATTTCAAGAACTAAGGTTTTTGTTAAGCTTTCAAGCATTTACTCTCACATGGCTGTCTCACCAAACTTACGCACAACCCAACTGGCAGAAGTACGTAGAGGTCCCTCATCGCAGAAGACCTGCATTTGCGGAACCACCTCGAACAGAGTCCCAATCACTGCAATCAAAGCCAATCCAGACAAATGTGGTCAAAGCAGGCACGAAGAGAAGGTTTTGGAGGCACCAACACACACTAGGACTTCTAGCAAGCACGCTAAACCGGCGCGGCAGCAAAGCTCGAGAATCGTCCGAGAGACATCGTCCAGGGGAACATGCCACGTGCCTGCGCGCAAGTCTGCGAAATCCACCAGCCAACGCACGTCGCAGGTTTGTCAAACTGTGTCGATGCTCCTGCCAGTGCAGCAAAGCTATGTTAGGGGCGGCGGTCTATCTGCCAGTACCTGACACGCTTGAAGAAAAAGCGCACTATGTGCGTCTCCGCCGCAAATCTGACTTTGCTGCGTTGCCCGGAATTTCCCCTCCTCGCCAACCACATAAAAGCCAACCAAAAGCTAGTTTGCTTGTTATCAGGTTTCATTTTGTTGCTTGATGTGTCTACGGAATTCCTGCTTAACTTCAGATGAATCGCATGTTCGTGCTTAAGAAAGTGCACCGCCACCCGACCCTCTGCCAAACTGTGGTGAATCGGCGGATCCAATTGGTACTTCCGTCGATTCATTCTGCATGGAATTTGAGCTTCGTGCCCTTCTCCACACCCGCGCCAACCCGGAAGCCAACCACGCCCGACTAGCTGGCCGGATTGCTCATTGACTTCTACGTATTTTGGTTCGGTTCGTCCAGAAAGTTGTCATCGCCAATCGCTGTGTTTACTCCACATATTGCAAAAAGTGTCACAGTTTCCGGAGATGTGGAAGGGGACCTGTAAGCTTGCAGGTCGTCATGAGGCATTTTACAGATGATAAGAGAGGCTTTCCGCGATTTGGAAGGTTTCACTTGATTCGGGCACGTAATGCAGCTGCAAGCTGACACAGGAAGAAACTCTCAAAGACAGCCGCTGGAAACTTTGCCAATCCCGAAGCATTTCCTACCAAAGTGCCGGGAGGATCATCCGCACGAGTGGCATAACCTCTTTCAGGAGCGGGATTGGGTCGGGCTGCAAAGGCTGCTGCAACGCAGTGCTTGTGCTATCTTTTGACAATGAACGTATTGAACGCTCAGAGAATTTTGATGAGGCAAGGAGCGGCACGAACCGAGGGCACTCGCAGTCGCATCCTCTCTGTTCGTCAGGAGTACGAAGCAATGATGCGAAGAAGGACGGATCAGTTCCTGGAGAATGAAGGCGTGACAGCAGAGCAGGCAGTGGAGGAGTGCCGCTCATTTGCTGTTGGTAGGCTTAGTGGGTTTCAACTCTTGACATCTGGCAGTGCACGTAGTCGATCGTGAGGCTTCCGCAAGCGAAACGAAGGCAACTCCAAATTTCAGTATTTCGAGCCTCGCCTGCGCAAAGGGTCGCAGTGAAGAAGCGTATGTCTCAGGCAGCCGTTTGTTCGGGTCTTGAGCACACTCTAAGACTCTAACTTCTCAGGAGTATTTGGCTGCAGCTGTGGACTACCGAAGGTTCTACGCATTAATGCTTGACTTCAAGGACTGCCATAGTCCGGTTTGGAGTAGCCCATGGATGCCCTCACGCATTCTGACCAGATTTGCTCAAGAGACTGTTTCCTGTTGGTTCAGCACAGGGAAGCGGAGAGGGCACAGAGCTGAGATGCAGGATGGACGGCGGAATTTGACACAGTGGTGGAACTGCTTACAGCTTCAAGATGACAGCTGACGAAATGACGCAAGGGCTTGACGGCCACGGTTGCGCATTGCAGCATCTCTGCCGCTTTGACGCTTTGAACACAAGGCAGCAGATCAGGCTTTTCGACACATTTGAATTGCGATTCCCACGAGTCAACGAAATTAACGTAGAAGTACCAAGTATCTGCTGGGACGACTCTGAAGCTGGAGGGACCCAGGAGCTGGTATGCACAGCATGGCGAGCTTGCATGGACTGCCAGAGTACTAAGAACTGTGCATTGCTCTTACAGTGGCAGCAATGGCGGCAGTCGTTCTCGACTTGCGGAAACTCAATTTAGCCTACGGGCGAATCTGTACAGAGATCCATGAGTTTCAAGCGAGGTCAGCAAACTCCGCCTTTGCTTTGAAAGCAAAGCGAAGCGTTAGCTGAACTTCCATGTGTGAGTTGGGCTGGCGGCTATAAACATCGCAGTATGAGACACCCGCAGTATGCGGAGAAGCACTCCCAGTTCGCTCAACCCTTGCAGTTTGTCACTGGTATTGGAATTCAGGTACATACTCTTCGTCACAGCATCCAAAGATGGTACAGTCGTGGTATACCGATGCTACAGGACTGAAACAGTGGCTCAGCTTCTTACGATAAAACTTCCTTTGAAGCAGCACAGGACTGAAATGGAGATTGCAATGCTGGCTGCGGAAGACTTCCGGGGAGACAACGATCGAGCCCTGGTAAAACTCGATGTTTTCGTGAGTCTGGACGTGGGCAGTCTCGTCACAGGCAGCGCCTCCTCCTGATCATTCTAACATCGCCGCTGATGGCCCAGGGGCAATCGATGGCAGCGCAGCCGCAGCTTTTAGTTTGCTTCCCCGACGCTCACTTAAGGTACATTCTCGGCTTGTCGGCCATTCCCGTGCAATTACCTCGGTCTTCTTCAATCTACTGGAGGACCAGCTAGTGCCGCCCTCGAAGCTTCCTTCAAAGCCACGGGTGTGGGTCTGGCATGACTCAGTCTGGTTCATCCGGTGAACATCCCCACCGCTCTTTCACTGACCGAGTGTGATGATACCCCAACCGTGTGTGCTTGAAAGGTCACAACATCGATTGACAAGTCAGTGCGTTTCTGGAACGTGGACACCGGGGAGATGTTGAAGGCAGTGTTGACTTGCACGTTAGTTGTGCCATCTGCCGTGGTGCAGGTTTTCACAGACTCTTCTCCAGTGCCAGTGGCTGCTTTCCTACCTTTCAATCCGCAGGCTTCGTCGGATGTTGTGGGTTTTGGTCCGCCCCACCTCCACGGAGTTTTCATGTCAGGTTTTTGTTGCAGCCAACTCGAATGCCGTCCTGCGGCTCGTGAACGTGCAGAACGGCATGGTCCTGCAGAAGCTCAAGGCTAGAATGATGAACCATGCCAAGACCCAAAGACACCCAAAGCCTGCCACTGGTGCTCGGAGGACATGTGACTGTCAGCGGTCCTGCAGGTCGAAACCGAAGTGCGCACTTTGAAGTTCGACGATACGGGCCTATTCCTGCTGGCCACCGTCTGAGTGAGCTCCCGCAGCAGGGCAGCGGAGACAGCAACGTGTCGGCACTTGCCAGGCTGGCACGAAAAGTGGTTCCATCCACGTCTTGGAGGCCTGCTCCTGTCTGTGGGCCTTGGCGATTGGCTGATTCATGCAGCAGAATTTGAGGCAACAGATGCCAGCACTTTGAAGTTTAAGTTCAAGGTGCAGCTGGCACGGGGAGGCTCCGACAAGCTCTGCCGTTTGTATGACATGAGTCTTGAAAAGGCATGAGGCCATGAAGGTGAAACGGAGCCTATTCCTAGAGTCCACATGGGTCATTGCTGGGAGTGCCGCAGCTGTGTGATCAAGGCACCGTAATTATCCCCAGGTGCCGCGGAGAGGGGGGCAGGGGCCCGACGCCAGCATGGCAGAGAACGAGGAGCAGGTGCAGCGTCGCCGGCTGGATGAAGATTCCAGGAAGCTCCTCGAAGCTGAGGCTGACGGCCTCGCGTCTTATTACAGCCAGCTGGCCGAGGACAAAAACCAGAACCCCAAAGTTAGAGAGGCAGCTCTCCTCTATTCTGTGGCAGAGAGCCACATACAAGATGAGGAGGTGGAAGAGGCACTCCAAAAGGGTACCCAAGCGCTAGAGCTGTTTCGCGAAGCAGCGTGCAAGGCCGGACAGCAGGACACAGTTCGCCTGCTCTGTGGGGCAGAACGCCTGAAGCAGTCCCCAGATTTTGCCATCGACAAAGCCCAGGCCGAGCTGAGGAGTTTCCGAGAAGAAGACGACAAGCGAGGCCAAGGCTGCATGTTGCTTGCTTTGGCAGAGTGCCAGTTAGCCAAGGCCTTGGCTGGCGAGGCCCTGAGCAGCATTGAGGAAGCCTTGCCACTGCTGCGGGCTGCAGGCGACAAGAGACTGGAAGCTTTGGCCAACGTGCTCCAAGCACGAGCACAGCTCCGTCGATGCCAGTCCAAGGATGCCATTCTTTCTGCGCAGTCGGCAGTCGCCCTCTCCAAGGAAGCTGGGGACAGGATCGGCGAAGGAAGGTGCTGCAATTGGCTGGCCATGGCGCAAATGGATGCGGGGCGTCCAGCCGAGGCTTTGAGTACAGCTCACACCGCTCTCGAAATCGCACAGGAAGTGAGCAGCCCCAGACTCGAAGTAAACTCCTTGCAGCTCTTGGCGAAGGTTCATGTCTTCAAGGAGAAGAGTCGGCCCGCCGTTCAATTTGCAGAGCGATCCTTGGCAGTGTGCCGCAAAATGCAGCAATCCAAGGGTGAAGGCAGTGCTTTGCACTTGCTGGTGAGCTCACTGGTTCAACGCGGCGATCTCAAGCGTGCTTTGAAAGAAGCGGAAGGCGCGATGGAGGAATATGAAACCAAAGGCGACAAGCGAGCGGAGGCATCGGCACACGGTGCTCTTGCCCTTGTCCGCCAGGAGAGGCATGAGTTGGACTTGGCAGCGTCGGAGCAGAATCAAGAGCTGGAAATCCTGAAGGAGCTCGGCGACAAGCAGAGCCAACTCAATTCTTTGCTTACACTATCAGCAATACATGCAGCTCAGAAAAAGGCATCTTCCGCAAAAGAGGCTGCGGAAGAGGCCAAACAGCTGGCGGATGACATCCAGGACAAGAAGGGTGAGGTTCTGGCAACAGTCGCTTTGGTTAATGCACAGATCGCCGATCAAAAGAACGACGATGCTGCGACAACTGCCCAAGAAGCCCTACGTGCCGCGCAAGAGACGGAGGACAGGCGGCTGGAGGCAGCTGCCCTCACAGCTATCGGCAATGTTCACTCTGCAAAAGGGGAGTTTGGAGCTGCAGTCGGCAAGTTGTCGGAAGCAAAGTCCCTTTTGCTCGAATCCGGTGACAGACGAGGAGCAGCTGCCGCCTTGTTGAGCCTTGCTGACACTCACTTGTCGAATCAGGCCGCAGACTCTTCCATAGAATGTGCAGATGAAGCGAAAGACATTTGCAAAGACCTGGACTACAAGAAGGGTTATGCAGATGCTCTGCGAAAGCTGGCCGCCGCACACTTGGCCAAGGATGATGAAAGGGAGGCAGTCAAACTAGCATTGGTGGCCAAGAAATATTGCAAGGCAATCGAAGATATCCGTGGTGAGACGGCCCTCCTTCACTTCTTGGCATCATCCAGCCTTCGCAAAGGTGACAAGCACGGGCAGGAGTTGCAGCAGCTTGAGGGAAGGAAGCAAGGGGAAAGCCAGCAGGGCATACAAGCCAACCGAAATCTACGCAACTCAGCTCATGAGGCTGTCAAGAGGGCCAGGGCGGCAGTAAACATCGCAAAGAAAAACGATGATCCGTACTCAGAGGCGACGGCCTTGACCCACGTGGCACATGGGCTTGCCATCCTGAACCGTGGCACGGAGGGCTTGGTTTGTTGCCGAAAGGCGGAGGACATGTTCCGGGAGTGTGGTGCTGTGGGTGACCAGGCCAGCGCAGTCTGTCTGTCGGCAGAAGTTGCAAATACCATGGGCAATAAGTCCAAGGCCTTGGAGCTTGCAAACAGAGCACTTGACCTGGCTCGGCGGGCTGAGGATGGCAAGGTCGAAGGCCGCGTCCTTGGAGTCATGGAGCTCATCAAAGGAGTCCAGAAGCAAGTGCAGCAAGAGATCCCCGATGCTATGTTTGCAAGTCCAGATGCTGGCGGTGTGCCAGGCGCAGCCTCTGCAGCGCCAGTAGCGCAAGGACTTGATCCGGACATGGTCCAAAGCAAACTACAGCATGTTGTGGAGCAAGTTGCTGGTGGAGATGAGGAGGTGCACCTGGATACCCCACTAATGGAATCCGGCCTAGACAGTCTGTCTGCAGTGGCTTTCAGAAATGAACTTTCCAGACAATTCTCTGGCATCGGGCAGTTACCAGCCGCCCTCATGTTTGACTACCCCAGCATCCGTGCAATCACGGAACACATTGTGGACCGCAGCAAAGGGCTTGCCTAGTTTCAGTTTGCGCTTGACATCTTCCTCGCATTGACAGCATCTATGCACCAACGGAGGATCGGAAAAGGCTCCGTGCCCTGTTTGCACACTGCACCTCGTTCCTGCGTGTTGGATGCCCGAGCTTGTCCATGCCGACGGCATGTCGGATGCGCTGCGTGTTGTGGAACGCAGCCTTCAGGCGTGACATGCTTGGTCTTCGTACCTGCAGCCCATGGCCAGCCGCCTTGCTTGTTGGCGACGCCCTTTGAGTCTTTGAGAAGTCGTGCTTCTCGTATTGGTGCTTGCACAACGCAGACAAGCGTCCCTTATCTTGGTCTGAGGTCAACACATCCGACTCATCAGCGTCGATCATTGATTGCACGTACGGGCCTCCCCCCGGGGTCGGTCACTGAGATGTGCATTTAGAGGTCCACAGCTTTAAATTGACACCAGCACAACGAAGCCCCGAGGTGCTCACGAACTTGGCTGTGAGGCACCGTGTTGACCTTAATGCAGTTTCACAGCATCCTGAATGCAGAGCAGCACTGATCGGAGCTGACTTCTGCACGCTCAGGTGTTCGTGTCGCCCATGCGCTGCTTCCTCTAAAGTGCTGTTATTCACCGCCGGGCCCTTCCCGGCGTTGCCAGCGTTCGGAGAAACTGCGGGATGAAGTCGCTTGCTGAGGTCCAGCCAGGGATATCTCATTTCTGCATCTGAGGACAAGGAGGTGCCCACTTACAGAGCTTCGCAGCCATGCGTACTTCAAGCTGTGTGTCAGCCGAAGTCGCTGACATGAAGCCGCTTGGCACCTTGAGCAGGTCTACATCTACTCCCTTGCAAAGGGTGCGAATTACAAGATGAGTTACTTGAAGCATCACCAGGCAGCGAGAAAGTCGTTGCAGTGGTGAGAAGATGTGAACATATGTGAACCTCGTTGAACGCAGCCAGGTGCCTGTCGTGGCGGTGGCGACCAACCACCAGGCCCAGGGCCACTGGGGCACGTCGTGGCACGCGTCAGCCGGCGTCAGCCGTTGGCTCCGGCAGAGCTCCGGCCAGGACACGCTGTTGGCGAGTGCCGACTCACTGGGTCGGGTTGTGCTGTGGAGAAGGCTACTGACTTCGCAGTCCGCAGGGGGCATGCAGTCTCCTTGTGCTTTGTGCACAGGATGGATTTCTCGCACCTTCCCGATTGAAAGGAGCTGGCTTCTCGGAAATTCCGAAGTCATACGAGAAGTCTTGTTACAAGTCTTGTTCAATGTAGCCCGGGCCTGTCCATGCCGAAACTGCGCAGCCTAGCAAGTACAGGCTCATGACTGGTTTGGGTCAGGACAGTGCGTGATGTCAGGTCATGTCACGTCATTCGCGCCCACACTGCCGAGCATATCTTTCTGTCACCCACCATGCTCAGGCTAATCTGACAGTAGTAGGGTGACGAAGTAGCAAATACTGCTGAAGAGCTGTAGAGGGACGCTGTGATGTGGCAGAGCCTTGCGTGACTTTGGAAGCTGCTTCGGATGGATGCCGTTGCCACCCCGCGGTTCGGGACATGCCGCGATGTTCGGCACGAATGGTTTCGTGAAGGTTCGAAGCTCCAAAAAACTCGCTGAGCTTTGAGGGGGGGGTGGGGGCTTTGAGGGGCCGGCGGGCCCGGCTCTGAGAGGTGTCCGAGCGAAACTGGGGCCGACCTGCAGCTTCAGAAGGCCTCCGGAAGAGCCCTGGCGCAGAGGCGCCTTCTGCGCATCACGCGCTCCGATTCTGAAGCTGAGGATCCGATCTGATCCTGTGCTGCCGAGGATCGCAGAGGCTCGGCTTTTAAGGCAGAGCTGCGCCGGCGTTCTGTGATGCGCTGTGTGCCGCGTTGCCAGGGCCAGGCCCGCGTCGGGCCCTTTGCGCGGAAGGTGTCCATAGAAGATGCGGATGCAGGTGCCTGGGATGCCTGGGGCATTGGGAACCAGCAATCGGTTCGGATTCGGAGTTCAACACCTGCCAGACTTTAATCATTTCCGTTCTGAGGTTCACTGCCTCAGGTCTCTGGTGGTTTGGTGGCCAAGCGTGCAACAGCAACTGGCGGCAATGCAGCTTGAAGTCTTTGCAAGCGAGACCTGCTTGGCACGGTTCTTGCACGCATTCAAGGCATTCAGGCATGCCACCTCATTGCTCCCGCCTGCAAGCGTAGAGGAGGTCAGGTTCTGCTTGGCACACATTGCAAGCTTGCCGCAAGTCGTTGGATGTGCTTGCATGCTCCGCATGCGGGCAGGCAACGAATGCAGCCTTGGCTTCAATTGAGGATATCAGGAGTTCAGTGGAACATTTCCAAGGAAGATCCAACGGAGACAAGGCGAGGTGTAGTGCCAAAGCCTGCTGCCATCTGCTGCTGTACGCATGTCCGAGCAGGAAGCCTTTCTGGATGAACCATCGGATCTTCGGGAGGATCTTCGATATCGCCTGGCTCGCTACAGCTGCCCAGATGCCTTGGTCTAGGCCGAGCATGGAAGCCAAGTTAGACTGCTTTCGGCGCTTAGATTCGAATTTTCGTGCTGTGGTTTGGTGTACTCTCCGTCCTCGTTATTACCCAGGATATGCAAGACGGATCGAGCCGCCGCCGCCTCCTCTCGCAATGGATCCAGCGCTGCTGAGCAGCAATCAGAAAAATGCCGCATTTCAAAGTGACTGTTGCAGTGCCGAGCCTCCTGGAGCTCAGGTTCGAGCCTGCGCCTCCCCGACCCGTCCAAGTCGCTGCAGCCCAGATCATGTCCTCCAGCTGCTTGCGGAGCTTCCAGCCGGACCGTAGACGCGCCCAGCTGGCAGAACAAGCTGAGCACAGGACAGGCTGCTGCAACAGTGTGAACTTCACACTTTTGAGCCTTGGAAAGGAGACTCCGGCTTGAAGCTGCAAAAACAAAGCGGGAGCTGTCGCACCAGGAGCGAGCTAGGAAGATCCTTGTCTCAGCCACAGGAAGAAGTTGGGCCCCTTGCAGTTGGCGTAGGAACTGGAAGAGAAGACACTGGCTGACATGGACCGCTATCTCCAGCGAATGGAGCACTACGAGCTTGAGAAGAACTCCAGTCGTTCGGGTGGCTCCTTGGCCTGAACAAACAGCAGCATCTCACGGTCAACCACATCTCCCCCAAGTGGCAGCTGCTCTTGTGGGCAAAGGGCAAGGAGGTCATTGAAGCGCAAAGTTACGCACAGGTAGAGCGCGCGACGAGCCTGATGTCGCACATTTAAATAGCACACCAGCCTCGAAAAACGGCCTTGTAATACCGAAAAGCCACCGGCAGGGATGACCCAGGTCGAAGACGCCCTCTTGCATCATTGACTCTGGAGCAGCAGCTGCAGGACTTGGTGTGACGCAGCTCGTGCTGTTGGTTCATACTGCTCTTGCAACGGAGGAGCGCCAGAAGCAGTTTGCTACCATCATGGCAGCTGCTGCTTTCTGTGCCGGCGCTGTCAAGGCAATGGCTGGTTTTGGTCCGATCAGCCAGGCCCGCCCCGCTTGAGACAGCTGTCACGTCCGTGGGGGTTCGAATCGACTCCCCTAAACCCGCCCAGCTGGCCACAATGGGTTTACTAACATGAGAGGCAGTTCGGCATGTGTTTTGAATGCTTGTACGGTGCGCGGCACGGAACAAGTGCAACTGGCCCTTGAACCGGAAACCGGCGGGCATCGGAAACCAGCGTGCATCGGACATTGCCATCGGGAACTGGCGCGCATCAGAAGTTGCTTCTCGGAAACCGGAACATCCCAGCTGCAACCGGTGCACATCGGAAACTGCGCACGAGAAACCGACGGTATGCCACGAGTGCATTCACAACCGATAGCATGCATGCCCGAACGGTGATAACGTCCATGCTGCCAAGGCATCCGCTCCCAAGAACATCCTGGTTTCCGAATCAAACTTTCTTTTGGGTATTTGTTTGGTTTTCCGTTCAGTGGGCACGTGAGTCCATAAGTCGGTCAGTCAGTCAGTCAGTCAGTCGGTCAGCCAACCGGAGCGGTCAGTCAGTCAGTCAGCCAGCCAGTCAGTCAGTCAGTCGGTCGGTGAGACAACGGGGCGGTCAGTCAGTCAGTCAGTCAGTCGGATTCTGTCGTCCAAGGAAGCGCGGTCAGTCAGTCAAAAACTGTCAGTCAGTCAGTCCGTCAGTCGGTTCGCCAACCGAGCAGTCAGTCAGTCAGTCAGTCAGTCGGTCTGCCAAACGAGCTGTCTGTCAGTCAGTCCGTCGGTCGTCCAGAGGGAGCGGTGAGTCAGTCAGTCGGTCAGTCATTCCAAATATGGAGGCGGTGTGTTTAACATATGTGGTGAACCGAAATTGCCAACTGAGGGGGTATGTTCAGCATGTAACATGTATGATGAACGGCAATCGCCACATGAGGGGTTGCGTGTAAGATATATAATGAACCGTTGTCGCCGAAAGGGGGGTGGGCAAGGGCGTGTTCAGGATATATGATGAACCGGAATCGCCAAATGAGGGGTGTGTTTAACATGTATGGTGAACCGGAATCGCCAAACGAAGGGGCATGTTTGATATGTGGTGAACCGTTATCACCAAATGAGGGGGCGTGTTTAAGATGTGTGATGAACCGTATCGTCAAATGAGGGGGCATGTTGAAGAGAGTACCATGTGTAAATCATATGGTGAACCGGAATCGCCAAATGAGGCCTGTTTAAGATATATGATGAACCGTTCTCGCCAAATGAGGGGCGTGTTCAAGATATGTGATAAACCGGAATGACCAATAAGGGGGCGGCGTGTTTAAGATATGTAGTGAACCGGACTCGCCACATAAGGGGGTTTGTCAAAAAGATATAATGATGGTGAGCCAGAATCGCCAAACGAGGGGGCATGTTTAAGATAAAGGGATAAATTGGAATCGCCAAACGAGGGGTCGTGTTGAGCCGGAATCGCCAAAAGAGGGGCGGGGGATGTTTAAAATATATGGTGAACCGGAATCGCCAAGTGAGGGGGCATGTTTAAGATGCATGATGAACCGGTGTCGTCAAATGAGGGGGCATGTTTAAGATCTATGATGAACCGGAGTCACCAAATAAGGGGGCGGCGTGATTAAGATATACGGTGAACTGTTGTCGCCTAATGTGACAGTTGAAACTATAGGATGAAGCGGAATTGCCAAAATGAGGGAGCGTGTTTGACATATATTATGTGATGAACCGATATCGCCAAACGAAGGGGCATGTTTGATATGTGGTGAATGGTTATGGTCAAATGAGAGGGCGTGTTCAAGACAGGTGATGAACCGAATCACCAAATAAAGGGGCGGCGTGTTTAAGATATGCGTTGAAACGGACTCGTCACATGAGGGCTCGTGTCTACGATATCATTATTGTGAGACGGATTCGCCAAATGAGGGGGTGTGCTGACATCTATGAGGAACTGGAATCGCTAAAAGAGGGGGGCGTTTTTAAGATATATGATCAACAGGTGCAGCCGCTATCGCCAAATGGGGAGGCGTGTTTAAGATATATGATGAACCGTCATCGCCAAAAGACGGGGCAGGTTTGAGAGGTGGTGAACCGTTATCGCCAAATGAGGGGGCATGTTATATATATATATATATATACACACATATATTGAACCGTTGTCGCCGAATGAGGGGGCCTGTTTAATATACAGGATAAGCCCGAATCGCCAAATGCAGGGGGCATGTTAAACATGTATCAGGAATCGGCAAAAGAGGGTAGCGTGCGTAAAATATACTTATGGTGAACCGGAATCGCCGAATGAGGGGGCTTGTGATGAGCCGGAATCGTCACCGAATCGTCAAACGAGGGCGTCTGTTCAAGATATGACGAACAGCCAGTCCCCTTGGCGTTGCGTTAGCAAATTGGGACCGGCCCCCGGCCCTGCCAGTCTACGCAGTTGCCTTTCGTGCCAGTTCATGCTCTGGGCGTCTCGGTTTTGTGGCTTTACGTTCTTGATGGCGCGATGGTCTTTAAAGCAAGCTTGCGCGGCGAAGAGTTGGTTCTTCAGGACTGCCTGTGCAAGGCCTCATACGAGTTATGTGCTTAACTTGAAATCGCAAATGGCGATATAGGGTTCTTGACGGTACGACGTGCACTAAAGCACGTCCACAGGGCTTAAGAAAGCGCGGGGGTTGGGGGGGCGCAGCCCCCCGTCGGATTTACAGACTGAGTGACCGAGCGATAGCCGAAGACCAGTAGGCCGAAAACCACAAACAAATCACCAAAACCGACCTCGAGTACAAAGTCAGTTGTCGCCATTGCTGTGACTCTTGTAATTTTTGTGTGTTGATCGAACCGAAAACCAAAAAACATAACCAGAAAAAGCCAAAAAATACCCAACAAAAACTTGGACCCGAGCAAATCTATGCCTCGCTGCAAACCGTCTCTGACCGGTCGGTGCCGAGGTAAGTCACATGCATTGCCACGTGCTTGCCTTTCCGAAATCTGCAGGCATGCTTATTCCGCTTCAACCGCATCAGTGTCCAAGAGAAAGGCATTCCGGCGCCTTGGTTTCCTTATTTTCCAGCTTCGTTGCACGTTTGTGCCATGCCAGAATGCAGGCAAGGCCTTTTGCCTGTGCTGTGGCTATCAACTTGTGGCGCACGGGGCTTACAAAGAGTGGGAAGCATGCAAGATACTTGCGGCCGAAGATTGCCTTCGTTCTTGTCCTGTGGCAGAGGTTCGCACTATGCTGAAGCAGTCCGGGTTCGACTAGCCTGCAAGCTGCAAGAGGCCGAAAGCTCCGATACCTTCTGAACGCAGAATCTGGATGACGCGCAACTGCCGAAGATACTTGGAGCAAGGCATCACCACTGTCTGAAGCATCACCGACGCCATCAAGCGCCACACGCAGTCCTTCACGAAGGTCTTTAAAAGAGTCGCATGCCTCAGACAAAGTCTTAGAGCGTTTGATGGTGTACCACTCTGCCGGCATGCGGAGCAAAGGTCTGCCGACAGGACCATCATGCAGATGCAGCTTCCTCTCCTAGAGAAGTCCGAGGCGCTTCCATTTATGTGGCGCTGCCAGCTCATGGAGGATATGTTTCGAGCTTGCAAGCTGCTCTTGAACCTGCTGGTGTTTGTCGCCAGGTCTGTAACTCCTTGATTTACAGATATCCCGGTGGCTGAGGGTCGTGAACCGACTGCGCCTCCGACGAGCCCGGGGACACGCACGCTGTCTGCTTGCAGCACTCCGCTGCTGGCACCCCTTCCGTGCATTGCGGATGATGCGCGATGTCATGGAAGCTCGGCCAAACAGACTCAAAACTGGCATTGCGCTTTTGACGACTATTAGGAGTTACATGTTCAGCATCTCAGCAGCAAGTACATCGACTAGCTAGGCGAAAGGACCGAAGCGCCCTTCGCCACTTACTGAAGACTGTAGAGGTTCGCGTTTTGGGTCGGATCCTCCTGGACAGGTCTTGCCATGTCTTGCCCTGTTCGGGTGCTGCAATCGTGGATCGGGCGTGGTTATTCGTCCCTGAGCCGGTGCGCAAAGACTTGGTTTTTTGCGCATGTGAGGGAGGGCCTGCGGGCGGGTGTGCCCGATTGTGCCCGTACGAGACTGTTCGTGCCTGCGTGCGCGGGGGCGGGGGGGTGGAGGGGAGCGGGGGTTGGGGGGCTTCGCGAATTTAGATTCTTGGCTGGAAAGTGTTGAACTGTCTCTCGACTGCCTCATGCAAGAGTGGGGGCCATGACACCTCGTCGCACCTGGGTGGGTAGAACATGTCCTGTCCATCTAGCAGGCAAAGATCCGACGACTACAGGATTTCCTTCGCCGCGCACTCATCCGGTTGAAGGCCACCAGGGTGGCACTGAAGGCCCGGAATCCGCCTCGCCGTTCAAAGTAACCTTTGCACGAGTCGAATTCTCCAGGTGCAGATGCTGCAGATTGAGCGGGATCTGATTGAAAAGGACGGGGACTTCGTGTGTCCAACTTTGCATTTGTGAAAGCGTGGCCACGTGCGGCGAGGAGCAGGACGAAGAACCGAAAGAGGCAAAGGATTCCAAGGAGTTTTGCCGTCGGATGTCGCACAAAGCTTTGGACCAGAAAACTCAAGACCAGGCTGGTACTGGGCCAACGGTGGAGTCATGTGTTGTTGCAAGAATTTCTTGGGCATTGTCGATACGCACGTAGCGCCTGGATGCACCTGCAGACCAAAGCCCTTCTTCCTGACACTTGGCGGACGCAGGCAGTCAAGTGCGATGCTTACATTGGCATGAAGACTTAACGTCAATGGGTTAGTTGGCTTCAATTGATTTCAACTGCAAGCTTCCACCTCCTTGCAAGCTTTACTCTTCTGTCAGAGCAAGATGCCGGGAGCTTGCAACAAGTCGTGCCCGTTACTGCTTTTTTCAGCGGGCTGAGTTCTTTATTGCGGCTTCGAAGACTCGAGCAATTGCAGCTGCTACAAGAATGGCGAATGGACATGGCGACGTACCACTGGGAGGCACTTGCAACATGAGCAACCAGCGATAGCAGGCGCCAGGCTTAAGGCTTTTTCTATCGAGATCTGACCCAGGTGCAGGAATGGCGGAGAGCGCGCTCTGCATTGACCTGCCCCATAATGCCTCCCTATCCGACGCACGTGCCGAGAAGCAAGGACTGCAAGCGGAACGCACTACCTGTAAGAATGCAGAAGCTTCTGCATGACACTGTTTTAACCCGGCACAGGAGCTTGCAAAGGTTATTTTCGAAGCCCGGAGAAAGTGCAGCTGGTGCCTGTTTGGTGGAAGTTTGTAATTATGTACATGATGCGGGGGCTTCTCGTTTGGCTCGCGAACTGTTCGGAGAACATCTAGGAAGCAGTCGCTAATGGCTGAGGTGTGGGGTGGCGGGTGGGCACTGAGCAGCACAAAACTGCAGTTGGTGCACACAACGTCGTTGAAGAGCCTCGGTAGGATGGTGGGCTGAGCGGTGCACATGGGCCCACATGGCACATTACAGCAAAATCGGGTACTGGATGGGGCATGCAACGGACCTGGCGCTTCCGTTTGGGCCGCACTCGTTATCTGATGCAAGACACATGCTTGCAATTAAGCCCAGGGTTGCAAGAAGCACAGCCCTGCTACCTTGTAGCCCAACGGTAAGTGGGTCCCCGGTCAGCTTTGCATAGAAGCTGCTGCAAGAAGTCTCCATGAGTTGGCGGTTTCGAGATAGAGCTTGAAATGGAGCTGTGGGAAAGGCGCAGGCTAGGTGGTCTTGCAACCCTGGCTTCGTGCCTCATAATGCCGAGTGCACCGCAACGCCAGATTTCCAGTCTGGAGCTCTATTACTCGTATGGATACTTACATAGTTGATATATGATAAACGATAATTACATAGCTAATATAGAATAAACGATGTATATTTGTCTACATACTGCTCTGTAACAATGCAACAGGTTAGTATAGAATTGTGATATGATACGTTTACTGAGATGGTACGATGTGATATGTCACGGTATGGCTAGATATGATATGATATGGTCTGATCTGATACTGACATGATATGAGACAAGTATGACATGGTATGTGTAATACAAGGCAATATACTATGATAACACATGATATTGGACATGATATTATTGGTAGTAGAATGATGCTTACAATATGGTATAATATGAAACACCACAAGGTAAGCCACTATTCTACAAGGTTGTTAAAACAGTGTAGTTAACATTGCATGATAGAATATAAACTTATGATAAAGCATACTACAGAAGTACAGCATGAACTACCTTCTTTTGGTATGACACAGTTTGGAAAAGAAACATAAGCATGCAACATAAACAACATCAAACACACGATACACAAACGTTATAGAAGCACAGCCTGTTTTGTTATATAATAACATATAGCAAACGGTAAACCCGTGGTCTCTGATAGAAAACAATGTAATGAACACACAAGTGTGCAGTACTACAGTGTCGTACTGTGACAAGAACCTGTTCAACAGGGTATAGGTTCATATTCCATATGGTATAATACCATACGATGCGGCATGGCAGCCGTGCTGCGTTAACTGAAGCAGCTCTGGCTACACGTTTCTGTTCCTCCAGACTGATCTTTGGTTAGAGTTAGACGTCTTGTTCTTCGACTCGGAGCCTGCGTGCTTTACTGACGACTCCCTCCTTTCGTGCAGCTAGTGAGCAGGGCTTCCCACGTGTAGCTGCAGCACAGTACGCCGGTCGTGCACTTTGCTTTCTCAGGGTGGAGCTGGGCATAGGTATCAGAGCAGCCCTAGCCCTCAGCCTTAACTGACTGCATGTTCGGATCGCTGTCCTTTCTCTGAGCTGGTTGGCCAGAGTATGCCATAGTCACCTCGCCACAACATGTTCACATAAGACAAGTTGATTCAATGTAGTACAATCTGGTACAAAAAACCATACTGTATGGGATGCGTGTACTACATTACAACACAATACAGTATCACGCAGTCTACATAAAACTACATCGTATATTGTAGGGCAGTTAACAGATTTGAACGCAATACAATACAATACATTTCATTGCAAATCAAAACAATACAGTACACATCAATAAACAAGGCAATGAATGCAGTTCGAGAAACACGATAGAAAACAATATACAACATTTATGTAATTTAACCAAGTAAGATACAACAACATCTAATACACATGTTAATACATTCAACGTGGGCTCACTCAGTTATGAGGAGCGCTTGGTAAACACGCGCTAAGGCGGGCAGAGCGCCAGTCCTGGCACAGGTGTAGGTCCCGACACCTGAACAAGGCTCCATTTGAATTAGTCGGTGGGGTTCGCAGCTTCGCGGCTTCGCTGCTTAAGCACAGGGTTTTCGCAGCTTTGGTAGCTTCGTCGAGTTGCGGGCCTCCCAGTACAAACCGGTTTAAACATAGCAAGATCTTTGATAAAGTATGAAACGTATAGAAACACTATAAGATAGAATAACCTAACATTATTTGGTATAATGCACTGAGTAACATGTGATAACGACATTGAAAACAGTATCGTGGAATCATGTAGTAGTACATCTCACTATAATACAGTGCAACGTAACCTAGTACAAAGTTCAATGTGGTGCAGTGTAACATAACGTAATATATTGTCGTATGGTGTTAATGAAGTAAAACAGAAAATCAGAGATGCAATGTGACGTAATCTAGTATACCGTAGAAAATTGTAGTACCTGATAAGATTATGTAACAAGTGAGTTTCATTACAACACGGAATAGAAGAAATACAGTAAAGCATCATACAGTATACGATGATATCCTTTTGCACAACTACAAAACAACACTGTGTGAAATATTGACATGATATTCTATAGCGCAGCATAGCATGGTAAAGTATAGTATAGTGTAGTTTATACAATGTATAGTGACAAGTGTATAGTATATAGTATACAGTATACAGTACATAGTATATAGCATATAGCATACAGTGTATAGAATATAGTACATAGTACATGGTATAGTATCGTACGCAATAGACGAAACTAATAGAACAACGCGACTTTGAATGGAATATAGAATAGAATAGAATAGACAGTATAATGCCATGATCAATATCTGTCTATCTGTCTTTCTGTGCGCTTGTGCATGCTTGTTGGGACGCTGAGCTCAGGCAGACATGGAGCGCCACCGCCCATGACTTTTACCAGTGCCCCGAAGATTGAGAATGAAGGCACTGGCTTGGAATGGTACCCGAAGGAGGCATTCCGTTGTGAGATGCAAATGGACAATCTTTAAGATAGCTGTGCAGATCTGGAGGCAGACGGAGGGCAGCTTCACGATCAATTGGACATGATGCAGGACTTGCTCTTGTCAGTGGGATTGGGAAAGCCCTAATGGAAATCCAAAGGCCATGGGCCATAACTGTCCAGCCTGCCATCAAAAATCATGCCAAGCCAGCAGCAACGCAAAGACCATCGCACCATGGTAGCCGCCCCAGCAGCACAACGCTTGGAATGTGGTTTGGTTTCTACTTCTGAAAGTTCCAGAGTCTGTGTCGTCTGCAGGAAGTGATCGAGCCCCTGGTTACGCCAAAAGGGAGCATTCTTGAGCCAACTTGAAAAATTCTCGGAGTTGCTTCCATACACAAGTTCTTCTCAAGCATTTTCGACTGTCTTCAAGCGCCGCTGGCACTGAACAAAGACTACAGTCGTGCACGAGCTTCGCGCTTGTGAGTCGGTATTCCAGTCCACTTGGTGATCAGCCCGTTTCACCAATCTCTGCACGATTGACAATTGAAATTCGAGTATGGTTGAGGTTAGCAATGCTATACTGTACAGTCTTGCCTGTTTCCTTGGTTGTCCTGGTGCCAAGCGCCATGGATAATTTGCGCCGTGCTGGGGTTGTCATGCGACATGTTCAAAGACAAGATCAGACAAGACAACCACAGCTTCAATGGCTCGTGTGGGTATCACGAGCCTCGGAGTGACAGTCCTTGGTGCAGCCATCCAAGCCAAGACTTTTCTCATCCAAAAGGTGGTGCCGCACTTTCTTGCCTGCTGGGTACAGCCGTTGTTCTGCTACAAAATGTACCCGCGATCTCAATATGCCTAGGCTTGGCTGGCCTTGATCGTGAAGGAAGCAGATGATGAAACAACGGGTGTGTCGCTGAAAACGGTTGACTGGTTTGGCTTGCCAACGACCTTCGCATGAGCTGTGGGATGTATTACATGTCGTCGAGTTGCAGGGCTAGCTTAATTATCGGTTTGTGGTGTTGCAGTCTGTAGCGCGAAAGGGAGCAGCGCTTGCTCCCGGGTAGCATAAAGCCGCCACCACCTGTGTGGGTGGCCTCTTGCCAAGAAGGCAATAGCCAATAGCAGTGAGAGCATGTGCCAGTTGCACAGTACAATGTCATCAGTGCTAGCAGGCTTGGCGGTCGCTTGAACTGGCCAGCTTTCGCACACTGTTTGCATGGAACTCGCCCGCAACTGATACAAACTCCAATTCCAGGATGTCAAGCCATGGGTATTCAGCTGGAATCGGGTGGGTGAGTTGGACAGAGCAGTGTAGCTGCTGTGAGCTGCGGTGGTCACTCGATGTGTTGGCCACTCATTTAACAGAAATTGGACAGTACTGCAGAACACAGTTTATGCCCCCAGTGCAGGTAAGGGCCAACCGTGCCCCACAACCGTCTCACTTGTGAGAGAACGTTTCGAGCGACTAGATTGGTGTGAGGCCTGCTTAGCTGGTCCGTGTCCAAGCGGCAACGGAGAAAAGCCGAGAGTGCATCGGATTTTGCATCTGTCGGGCTCAGTGGACCGATGAAGTACATGCGGGTGGCACGTGACAGAAGATGCCACACATGCTCTTGCAGGCTCATGAGGTCAGAAATGTTGCAGCACTTCTAAAACACATCATCGGTTTCAGGTTGAGCATGCTCTTTCGAGCTGTCGCACGCCACGGTGGAAAGGGAGCCCATACACGAAAGTACATGGAAATTTTCTTCGACTGACGGTTCTTTGCGATCAGACGAGAACTGTGAGCGAAGTGGAGAGACTCCAGGCGCCGCTGCCACACTGCCCGTGCACATGCAGTGTGTCGGATCCATGATGTTTTGCAGGTCCGCCACGTTGTGGCGGCAAGCAATGCCTTTGGGCGTTGAGGCTTTAGAAGCTGCCGTGGATGCAGCCCTGGCTGCAGAGGCAGTCCGCGGGAATTTGATTGCAAATGCGAAGCTGAAGCCTCGTGCATGCAGAGGACGGCCAGAAAAGCGTCCACTGTCTTTCACCTGCAGAACGCTCAGGAATTGCAGGGCCTTTGCTTGGACCGATTCCTAATGAGCTTTATGCCTTTCGATGTCTGGCGAGTTGGCTATGTTGGCTAGTTTTGTGCTCGACTCTGCATAGGTTGTGGAAGCTCTGCGGACCCAGGCCGCCTTGGCACAGTCGTGCACTTGTGGGCATTTTGGCACTCATGGGCATGGGCTGAATGCACGGCACGCAAGGTCCTTCCTGCCTGGTGTATCTGACAATGGTGGCGAAGCCCGCAAGCAGCCTGTGAGTTCGGCTTTGAAAGGCTTCGACTCAAGACTGTGCACAGCCTCCCAGATCTCAGCTACTTCCCACGTCTCTTCACCGAATAGTAATCGTGCAAAGAGCGTTGAGTCAGCGAGTCGAGTCGGATCCAGGTTCTTCCAGAGACTACTTGCGGGTGACCTGCGCTTTCGAGCGCCTTGTGACCAAGGTGCCTAGAACTGGCTTAACGGCCTTCAAGCTGTCTGATGCCATGATTACCCCAACACATCGCTATGCAATGAGAGTGTGGAGAGCCAGGGGTCTTCGCCGTGGTTTGCGCAACTAGCAGACCTTTTAAGAGGAGCTGCCGTGATGGCGCCATGTTTTATGCTGTGTGGGAGGGAGGTGAATTAGTCACCGTTTGCTTTGGGAGAAACTGTGGCTGGTCGAAGGGCATGAGGCTTTCCCGATGTGCTGAGGATGTAGCTGCAGCCAGCGCAGACTCTCGAAGACTTTTGCAGACTTGCATTGCAGGCAGAGGTCATGCCGATACTTCCCAGGCTTGCGCAACAGGGTTCCGCAGGAGTTGCATTGATAGAGAAATTTAAAATCCTAGCCCGAAGGCAATGTGGCCGCATCCTTCCTCTGCTAGGCGACCATTCGCACAGTCCGACTTCTCGGAATCCGACGCCAAAAACGAGGTGCTCGGAGTTCATGCGGTGGAGCTTCAAGTCGATCAAGTGAAAGTGCGACTCTGCTGAGTGCAGGAAGCTGATATGGATGTTCATGAGTCCGGAGGCACGAGATGTTGGCGAGCAGCAGCGAGAATATTTTTTTGATAGTACGCTGCAGTGTGAACACAGACAGCCCACCGCACACGCCCCGCAGATCCAGACAAAGAGTCCTCATCTGGCACAGGGAGCACCGAGGTGGCGGGGGTCATAATGTTGTGCCTCATCATGCGGTTCCATGCGAGGAGCCCAAAGAAGATGCGGCAGAAATGTTAGATGTCGAGGACATGGATGTTGATGACGAGCCACATCTTGACTTCAGATCTCCCATGTCATCGTCTGTTGCTCCACCTCACATGCATGAGAATGGAACTCTGAGGAACTGTCAACGCCTTCAATTACGTGGTTGTCCGCCGCCTCGGCATGGAACCGGAGTTGTTATGGCTGCAGCTGACTCGATGTGGTTGGTTTGATGAATCACGCCCCGCCGAAGTTGTGTCAATCGAGAGAGAAGGGAGTGCGGCCTCCATATTGGGCCAAGGTCAGCAGAATCCCAATACCTGCAAGGATTAGTATGCACTGAGGTGCTTCCTTCGTTATCTGTTAAGGCCGCGGCTGTACCGCCGGTATCAGGTTGTGGGTATTTTGGTAGGAGAGGATTGCAGCAAGGTGTTCACGGATACTAGCTTACTAGCTCTTCATCAGGTTGCGGCAGGTTTGGCAGAGATTGAGTTTGATGAAGCAAACCTTACAGGCATGTCAATGTGTTGGGGTGATCCCGCCTTCAGGCAGGAGGCCCCGACCCCTACCATGATCGAGGACTGCATTCCGGAAAGGGGGAGGACCCAGTGTTGAGGAGATGTGCAGGTGGACAACATCCCGTGTGCACGCAACGGGCGAAAAGATTGCTCTCGCGACTTCTCCTTCTCGGCCTTCCTCATCGCCTGTAGCTTTCGTGGGTCCTGGGCAAATCATGTCTAGGTCGGGCAGGGCATGGCAGGGCTTTCCGTGGATCTTCACAGCGTTGCCGGTTGGGCTGCCTTATCGCCAACGCCATGTCATTCGAAGTCTGTCGTGGCCATACTGCTCTCCTGGAAGCTTACCTGGACCGGACTCAGGTGAACACGGACTTCACGGGGGGACGTACTTTCAAGATCGACTCACATGTTTTGTTTTTGTTTTGCCGCAACGCTCAGAGGTGGTGGTCGTTTGCATGTTTGGGGTGAGTCATGCCGCAGGACAGTGACTAAAGCTTAGCTGATTTCTTCCCTGCCCGCCAGAGCTCTGTTAATTCGGGGGCCTCTGACAGGGTTTTTTGAAGGTGAAACTGGGTGCCAGTGCAAGTGCCAGGCGCTCTTGTCGGCCATTCTCCCTCTCTTGACGAATGCCTTGCCGAGAGATCAGAACGAGGCACAGCTCGCTGAGACGTCGTTTGGTTGTTGCCTTCTTTTTTGTTATCTCCAACTGATGCGATGGAGATCCTTTGCCCACGTGGCACAGGTCGCCATCATCCCCCACCCTCACAAAATGGAGAGACAAGAGGCTGCAGAAGGTGACAGTGCGCTGCCCGTTGTCATGTAAGCACATGCAGCAGTGATGTAAGACTTCCACTTTGTGCTCGGCAGACACCATGAATGTGCATTTGGGGACCTCACGATGGCGCCCCGTGGGGCCCTCAGTCTGCAGTGATGACAACGTTGAAGAGCCGAATCGAGCACCACAAGCTTGATCAGAAAGGTCTTCAACACGAAGAAGATTTGCGACAATTGCGGCACTCGTAAGCCTCGACGCTTTTAGCGGCCCAGAATTAAGCTTGCGGCAGTGTCTCTGAGCCTGATAAGCTTTGGAGCACAGCTTGAAGTCTTTCAGGCTCTTAACCACTGCTATTTAAACCAGTATGCATGTTGCACGATCTGCTCCTCAAACAGTCAGACGGCAGGTATCACCGATCGCTTCTACTACCACTGCTCAGAGAATTGTGACATCGACTTTTGCCAGGCCTTGTCGGCACAGAGAAAGCCACGGCGAATACTCGTACCGGAGAGCAACAAAGTACTTCGATAGCCAGGATTGTCACACAAGATCCAGAGAGTTGCTGGATGCCTTCATGGCTTGGACCTGAGATGCTACTCCCTTTCGCATGCGGCATACTGAGTACTCAGTGAGTATAGTAGTATCGTGCCCGCGGGTTCTGGCATCCGGAGGCGGAGGTCGACGAAGTCAACGATGAGAACTTGCATGCAACCCAGAGTCAGAGTGGTCGTTGCGCTGCGAATTGGTGCGAATCTTTTGGCGATAGCATCTGGGTATCCACGGTGCGCTACTGTCGGTCGAGTCCGCCTTCATGCTGCTATTCCAAGGTCAAGGAGGTTGTTCTGGGTCATCGACATAACCGAACGAATAGGACGCAAGGGCAACAGCAATCTGTGATTTCCTGGTTGTTTCCTTGCACCAGCTTTCAGTTTATGCTGTTCAGTGCACAGGGGCGGCCCTGCTTGAATTTGCTCTTGCAGGATGGCACGTATTGCATCTGAACGCGGCGGATCGGCGAAGGCAAGCTCTGAATTTTGATTTCTGTGCTTTCAGCAACTCCAAAGAGACTTGGAAACACGGTCTGACGTCGCATACTTGCAGGTTGGCCCATGAGTTAGCATTCTCATGGCCGACCGTCCTCTTCGAGAAGCTGGCACAGGTGGCCTGGCATACGAAGTTGGAACATGAAGACTGCTTCAGTCGCATGCATCCGTGCAGCCGTTGCGCATCATCGTGGCTGAGGCTGCCGTCGACGTAGTCAATGCCAGAGTCGTGCATGCGCGACTCACTTGCTTAAGCCGGCTCTATTCAACTCTGTTTCATGTCGTGTGATTGCCGATGAGCAGAACGATACTGACAGTATTCACAGCTTTAGTCTAGTGCCGCAGGGAGAGCTCTACTGATGAGTTGTTTCGGCGGTTGCCAGGTTCAAGATGTCAAGGACATCCGTTTTGGGGAGTTTGTGATGTTCAGTTCGAAAGGTTCCTTCAACGTTTTGAGGATGTCATGAGGAGCCAAGACAGGCAAAAAATGCGAATGCCCCAGAAGCTTGTCAAGGACATCCAGTCAGACGAGCGATTCTGGCACGCAGTAGGCCAAACCTCGCTTGCGCCAAAGGATCCTTGGGCTTCGGTCACTGACTTGTTTCCGGCAGGTTGGCTGCAATTCCTGTACAGCACCAATGAGTTGCCATGCAAGACAAGGTCAGGATCATGCCGTAGTAAGGTATTGCGGAGGCGACGTTTCAACAGAACCGTGATGAGTTGAGTGCTCGGTGAAGGAGGCTGGAGGAGCAGAGCAGTCGTGGTCCAAAGGTGTCGCCCTGAGAGCCACGCAGGGCAAGTCACGCTCCGTGTTCCTGCCAGAGAGAGCTTGTTGATAGTGAAGACCCTAGGTCGACTACGAGCGCTTTGTCCTTGATGGTGCGACCGAGTCTTTGCTCATACACGTGGTTCCAAAACATACGCTTCCCGTGCAGCCGCTTGACCATCTCCCGCACGTACGCAGTATGGGCTACTGGCTGCCATTGGCACCCAGTTCTCCATTCGAGTCGATCATACTTGTCAAAGGCTTCAACCACCCTCTCGTCTTGCGTTTGTTGGAATTGGCCCATGTCCTTGGGGGCTTCTACGAAAGAGCGGTTTGAAGTTTCGGATTCCGGCGATTGCCTCGCAGCATCGGTAGGATTTGCACGTCCGTCCCGAAGCCCTCACAGACATGGGCTTGCGTGACATTTGTCTTAAGTGTTGTGTTGTGCTTTGCCTTCGGGTCGGGAGTCTTCGCGTGCCTTGTCGTCTGGGGAGCGTACACAGTTAAACATGTGGATCCTCGCGGGACAATCGCTGCGAGAGTTTAATCTTAGGTAGCTACTGGGCCCAGCATGTCTGCCGACCGAAGTGGAAGTCTAGAGTCTAGACGATGCTCAAGTGCGATTTTCTATGTGCAGTACGTGGGTTGGGATCTACGCTCGGTACGCGGGTTTGGGAGTGTACGGGAGGCCCTGGGACCCATAGAACATCAAGATACATTTTCGGGTCCGTTCTTCACCTGTTTCTGGAGGTGCGCACTTGCAGAACGCTGCAAAGGCGAACAGCAGCACGCAGGTTTTCAGATGAGTTGTACACTCCTGGGAGATGGTGTGCCGGAGGTGTGCCCTTGCGGGAACGGCAAATGCAAGGACTTTGCAGCGACCGCGCTCGTTGCGTGCGTGCAGATGAGGGAAGCATCAAAAAACGCGACATGTAAGGACTTAGTCGCGTAGGAGTACTTTTTGCCTCACTCCTGACACCATTTAAATCAGCGCTTACATGCGGAAAGGCCTTCCGTGCTGATATTGACGCAACTCTCGCTGTCATGCCGATCTGGAGCTGTAGCGCAGGACTGTCTTAGGAAAAATGCACTGCCGATGTGAGCGCTGCACGTTTAAAGTTGACAATTCATGACTCCTTCGTGCCTTTGATGCATGCGCTTACATGATCTTCCATGGGGGAAAGGGCCCCGGGCGTGACTTGTCATGACTTCTTGAATCATGCGCTTACATGGGGAAAGGCCGTCCGGGCACAACCAAGGCATGACTTCCGCAGTTGCCTGTAGATTTCGGCCCCTTACATCCGTGTATCGTGCGTTGGGTTGCAGTTTCGTGGCAAGACATGGCGGTGGAACTGCAGTGTTGAAAAGTGTTGCTCTCAGTTTTGTTTCTGTGTTTCGGTCTTGCACGACATGCCACAGTCTTTCACCACAGCTTGGAGTAGGAATCAATAGATCAACCAGTCGACTCGAATAGAACTAGTTAGTTCGCATATTCGGACTGAAGAAGTATGTAAGCCGTTGCTAACAACTCTTAAGAAGGGTTATGGCGGCAGCAGAGCATGCAGCAGCAAACAGTATCAAACCTATCAGAGTTAGAAGAGCAAGCTGGGGGAGCAGTGCTACAGCCTAGAGACAGTATTAGGGCCCGCTGTGTTTTGCGTGGGAAAAATACTGGAAGTTTGAATCTTTGAAGCACGGATGCCAGCATTGCTGTGACAGTCCCGTCGAAGTCGAAGTGGTAAGGAAAATCATCCGCTAATTACTTGCCGTTCTTGAAGCCGCGGGTTAAGGATGTCTGAGCCTCTGGGCCTGGTGACATCGCATGGGAGGCATCAACAAGTGCGAGCCGCTCTCGGAGTTTCAGCGGTGGCGGAAGCACCCCGGTGCCACGGTGCCTGGCCCTGCTGCGGGCGTCCTCCGTCGAACACGGACGATTGTCTTGCCTATGGTTGGCGACTCCAGGTGCCGAAAGTGCTGGACGTGCGAAGGTTTAAAATCACGAACGACTTTTGCTTGATCCCCAGCTCCATGCAGCCGTCCGACAATGCGTTGCAACAGAGTGCTGTAGTTCAGCTGTTGTGTGCTTGCAGGCTCCTTCCTGACGCATAGTAACTTAGTGCCGGTCAACTTCCGGCGGGCGCCGCTCTCGGAAGATTCCTGTCGGTCAGTCCAATACCACAGCCGCAAGCCATCCTGCACTTCCGAAGGTTTGCTTGCTTTGCGACGTATGGGAGCAGATGCAGGCCCTGCGTCACAAAGCACCTATTGAATAAAAAGCCTCAAATGCATGCGGATGCCCAAGTGATTCGGTTGACCACCGAGATATCTATACAAGTGCAGGGGCGAATCGTGCCTTTGCACCTGGAGGCAGCCGTGGACTGATCCCACGTGTTTCCGCTTGTTGCCACTTGTCTGAGGTTCCTCGTGAGTGCAAGCCTTAATTTCACCACGTGTATGACTGGCAGATGACGGCAGTACATGATAATCTGGTTTTACTCGAGTTTACTCGAGACTTGTGATAGAGTCGGCTCCTGCATTCCAAGCATCCGAGGCCACAGCGACTCGTTCATGCCGTTATCGTCGTGAGCTTGGGCTTCTCCTCTGTGCAATGTGCAGCTCGCCAAGAATTCAACTTGTGAGGAGCGGTTCTGCGAAAGCCTCAAAGATGCGGATCTGCGACAGCCGTCACGCCCTCAGACTTACAGAGCACCAAAGAGAAGCACTTGGGTGGTCCGCGGGGGCGACTACCACCTGGCCGGCCACTCTGGAGTTTTCTCCCACCTGGCGTCCGCAAGGCTGGACAGACCAGGGGGGAGCATCTCGGGGGGGAGGTTCGCGCTTCCCACACCGAATGCTTTCGAAATCGCTGCGTTGGTTGCGGTCATATGGACGAACAGGCCCAGGCAGGGGGATGCCCCGACAAGGGGCGAGCGGAGCTCCTGGAGCCAGTGCAAGAAGGGGGGGGGGGGGCACGCACCACCGCCGCTGAGAAGTAGACGATGACGCTATGACAGCGCCAGTGGGGGCCACCGGGGTCAACGTACTAGTCGGCATCAACAACACCCACCAAGGAGCAGCTGAAGACATTCACCCCGCAGACGTGGTTGTCCCAGAACAAGGGAGACAGAGATCCACCACAAGCGGCCCAAGTTTGCAGGACAAAGTGGCACCTACGCCGTCTCCTTTCTTTCCTCACCGGGGATGTGCTCGCTGAAGCCAACAAAGCCATGAACTACCTCGCCAAGTGGACGGCGGAACACGGGGAGAAGACGTCGAGTTGGTGGATAGCTAAAACAATGGGGAGCGAGAAGACGGGGCCGTACTACTCCGACATAGCCATTCCCCGCAAGCCCCAATGACGAGGAAAGTGACGGCAAGGACCGACGCCGCCGATCTGCACTCGACATGTGGTCTGTTGCCCGGGATGGTGCGGCTATAGTAACCATAAACCGTGTTAAGCGGCCCCAGGTTTAAGGTTCTGCGCCAAATAAGCTGGTGTGTGACACAAGTTGCAAGAAATAGCAAGAGGCCGCCAGAAGCTTTCGACTCTTTAGGCTGGGCGTGTAGCAGCATGGGGCCGCCTCGAGGACCCCTAGCCTCGCGAAAGAAGAACAGGGAACAGAGATGGGACCAAAAAAAGAAGACGACGATGGATGTATCCATGTACATTTTAGATGTAGCTGTAGATAGATAGATAGATAGATAGATATATATATATATATATACAGAGGTAGAAATATATATGTACACACACGCACGGGTGGGGTATATAGGCCTGGAAGTTATGGAATCCAGTCAACCGTAGCGCAACTGTTACTTGCCATGCAGAATCTGCGGATGATGCCATGCGGGAGCCAAAAACACACGTGTGCGTGATGCGTGCGGGTTTGTAGATTCTTTGGCCCAATCTGCCAATGCAGAGGTTGAGGGTGTGCTTCCAAGACGAAGAGGCCTCGCAGCTGTCCGTTTCAGAAAATCGCTTCTGTGAATCGGCTGTACCATCTGCAGGCAGGTGGCCCTGGTGTGACGAAGGAATTCTTCCAGGTTTTTGCGCAGTTCAAGAGCCGTGTGTTATGCTGGGCGCTGCCCAGCGCTTGGGAACGGCATGTTGTGGCATGCGAAGATGTTTCAGAGGTTGCATTACGCAGTTTCCTGGACGTTTGGCACAACAATGAGCGTCTCTTCGTCTATGACGAGCAGCAGTTCTCTTAGAGTTTCTTGGGGAATGACAGCGTGACAATTGAGAACTGCACCGTGAGAAAATGTCGATGAACGGCTTCCGCTGAAGCAACATAAACCTAAGGTCGCGAACGTGCGGGGGCCCAGCTAGTGGCGATTCGCGTGATATGGGTTGCAGTTGGGTTGCTGAGGACATTCTGCCAGCAAACCCATGAGAGGATCAAGCAGAATGGACAACATTTCATAGTCTTGTGTCTTGTGTCGAAAAGACTCGGCTAGGCTCCCGAAACATGGATGGAAGAAGAGACAAGGAAGGAACAAGAGTGAAGCAGGGGAAATCAACCTTGGCTGTGCACATGATCTTGGTGCCTGCATGTATGTACATATGTATGTCTGATATGCATGTTATGTATGACATGTATGTAGATGTGTATGTGTGTAGGTATCCCAATGTATGTCTGTATGCATGACCTCTGTTGGTTTAGCTGTGGTCTACTGGAATCCTAGCCTGACAACGTCGAGCACGAGTGCCAAAATGTATGGACGCATGTATGATTATGTGTGTCTGTCTGTCTGTCTGTCTGTCTGTATGTATGTATGTATGTATGTATGTATGTATGTGGGGTAGATTTGCATTATTTTGCCTGTACGTATGTATATGTGTGGGTGTGCATGTATGTATGTGCTCCTGTGGCCACCGCTTGAACTGTCTTGACGGACTTTGACTGTGGCCTGGGGGGGGTGGTCGTTGTCAAGCCAAGCGTGAAACTTGCCTCGTCCTCGTCACAGACGACATGTTGGTCGGGCGCAGAGGTCGACAGTAGTCTCGCCGGCAAGTGAGTGCGGACGGCGCAGCGGACCCGAGCACGTCCTCTGAGTCTGAAGTGTGAAATATGCTAGACTATGTACTTGTACATGTCCCTACCGATAGAGCCTCTGATGGAGCTTTTTGTCATGGGAGTTTCGCTGTAGGGGTGTCGAATGATGCCCTGGTATTCTGGTCTTGCACTGCACACCACGCACTGCTAAGTCGTTGAAGTGTTCGTGAACCTTGTGGGAGTTCAAGGTAACTCTGTTGGCTTGATTGTCGTCTTCTGGGATCCTCCTGACTTTGTCGAGCGCGAGTGCCAAACAAATGCATGTATGTACGTATGCATGCCTGTACATGTGTAAATAAACATGTACCGAAGTAACTATGTAAGTACGCAAGTGCTTTATGTATGCATGTGTGATTGCAGGTGCCTTTAAGCAAGATTTGGTCGGGGAGTGCTACTAACTGCTTTGTCCTGGTATGTCCTATATGCCATCGACAGCTTGTCCCTTGCATCGTCCAAGTGTGAGTGGCCCAGAAAATTTGTTCCTAGGAACAGACTCTAGGAGCGTTGTCAAGTACGATCATTGGCAAACCAAGGCGCATGTATACATTTCCCTGCAAACAATGTTCAATCCATTGTAGGCTTATTCGACCACCAAATCAAATCTATGGGTGGTTAAACCGTATCAACGAGGTCTTATCAATGAGCCTATTACTTATAATGGTATCACAAAGACGTCTAAATGACAATCGGAGGCTCGACCGTTGCACCAAAGTACGTACAGATTGACTCATTGATTCATTCATTCATTCCTTCATTCACTCGTTCACAAATACGTGCATCTATGCATCATGCATGTATCCATCCACCCATCTATACCTACTTACATTTGCGTGCGCCTTTGCTGTGCACCCACATAGGCTTTGTTATTCGGTCGAGTTGTTTGGGCGAGAACGGAGATCAACTCGAGTAGCAGGATCATTCATGTTATCTGAGGCTATTTTTTAATACGCTTTGACAAACGAGATCTTCAAGCCCTTCCGAGTCGAGTGAAAGAATGAAGACTGGCGGGTTATCAAACCGTTTGTTGTTTTTGACACATGTAGGTGTGTCTGTGTGTGCATGCATGAATGTCGTGTCGACATGTATTTGCACAAAGACAACGAGTCCAGGATTCTGGATCCTCTCAGTTTGGAATGTGTGGCTTGATGTGCGTTTCCGAAACCTGGGCTCACTATTTAATGGAAGATGGTTTGGACTTGGTGCGCTCGGATGGTAGCCTGAATGGCTTGAGTCTGATTCAGTTCTGTTTTTTTGTAGCTCCGAGAGCTTCCAGTTGAGGCTTTGCCTTGGTCAGCCACTTCCATTCGTGCGAAGTTTCCAGTTTCTGCAGAACCCTTCGGTATCGAGCTTGAGTAACTCTGTAGCGTGGAAGTCGAAAAATAAAATCAAACAGTTTTCAAACACGAAAGATGGAGAAACCATGCCAAATCGCTTTACAGGTGTTAAAGGCGAAGAAAATAAAATCTTTGCCGCAAATTCCAAAAACACCGTTTTTGAGTGGGTTTGGGTTTCCGAAAGGGGCTCGAAGATTTGCAGGAGAACCGCATTTTCTAGGCCGTGTTCACGCCACGTCAGCGAAGTTTTGCCGTCTGCTTTCCCAGCTGTATGATGTCCTGCAAAAATGGGAGATTACTTGACCGTTTGAGCAATCTGAAACTTTGGAGCATTTCCCAAATTTCGAACTTGAAGGCCCAAGCTGCTGGCATTCAGAGTGCTACCTGCTCGTACCATCTCGCGTGTTTTGCCTTTTTCCACATGTCTGTTGAGCCCATCATCAGCTCGTCAAGTTGCATGTCTGCACTGTCACATTTTATGGCGTTTGTAGCTTGCTTTTGAACATAGCGTGTGTGAACCAGTGCCAGCATCAGCGGAGCTGCAACCTATGAGACTTCCATACGTACTACGTACGAATTCAACAGCCCCGGACCGCGTGTTTTGTGTGCTTTGGAGCCAGCGTCTTCGCCAGAATTCTCACCGATTGAAAGGATGTTGTTATTTACAGCCTCACCACCTAGTACCGGTTCAAGGTCAAGTCGTGGCAATTGCCACATCTCGACGGTAGTGTCCAAAGCTTGGATCATAATCTGCTTTCATGTTTTCACTGATGGGCGATGTTGTGCTTGACATGGCACTCGCCTGGAGCTGATTTTTGCAGTGAGCTGTCGATGTTGTGTTTCTGGAACGGAAACTCGGCGAACTTCGTTGCTTGCTTCGATCAAGTAGTGAATCTTTAAACTACTGGTACTATCTGGTAGGATATCATTCACCAGGGTATGGGTATGGAGTATGTTATTATGTTTACATTGTGGACGAACCCCACTAATAACGGTTCAGGAATAATGAGGATCGAATGGTGCTTGTGAGGTATTGGTTGAACGAGCGGGCCGTTGGCTCGGAAGACTTTTTCCGATCCTATGGCATCTTGCTGGGTCAGGCAGGGCTGCGTGTAGGGATGGCAGAATGCCCAGGCATGAATTTAGTTATCCTTGTTCGCAAGGCTGTGCTGAACCATATTCACGTCCCGAACATTTTCCCTCGTGTGCTTGCCTTAATGCAAGCTTCGGCACGAGGGCGGCAGGTCAGTGTTGCCCCACACATCAGCATGTCTGTAGCAGTTGGCACGTGCTAGAGAAGTCATGTTTGGGTGCCAAGGTGCTTTATGATCGGCTACTCGAGGAGACACCATGCTCGGGCTGCGTGTGTTGCGTTGTGGCTTCGCACAACAGAAACTGGAGCTGGCACAACGGTGGGGGTGAATACAGCTGCAGGAGCTAGAGTCGCCTTGCGCGAAGAAGCTGAGACTTGAGGCATCGCTTTGAGCCGCTGCTTACATTCCGTTATTTGTGTCGGCTTTGCCGGCGACTGCAAGCGAACTGGCTGGGCCAGTCTGTGCAGGACATTGGGGCCGTGTGCCCGAACACTGCGAAGCCTAGCGCTCGGTATGTCGCTCATTGGACCCACACGTGAACGAAGCAGAAGCTTCAACCCTTGAGCTTCACATGGCGATGACTGAGGAGTCTGCGCCAGATTCTCGAGTACCCGGGCCAGGACTCGCTTTCTTGATGTTCGTCTTAGCAAACCCAGTCATTCGCCAGGACTGTGCTTGTTTTCCTTGGAGCCCCACGTTTTGAGGAGTTGTCTGTTGTTAGTTTTTCTTTCTTTGCTTTCCGCTCGTTGCCTTGGGTCGCGTTCGAATTCTGCTTCTAAGCTTTGCTTATCGTCCTCCGGGTCCACGTTGCGGATTCTTTCGTACTGTGTCCTGCTGGTGGAAGCTGCAGACGTGCGGATGGGGCCCGGTGGTAGCCCATTGCATTCTTAGCAGGGGCACTGCAATCAAGAAGTGCAGCACGACAGACAGACAGACAGCACGCGCACGTCCCGTCTCGAGGGTGCTTGAAGCATCTACCACACCAGCCTAACTTAACAGTTCAGCTGAGCAAGCTGGCTGGCACAGGCAAACCCACGGGAGCGCATCCAGTAGTGAGGCAGCTGACGTTGCCCCGCCATCTTCAAGCTCAACCTTAAACAAAGGGCCTGCTTTGCGAGTGTGTGAGTCGAAACAAAGGGCCCAGTTTCGTTTACTGGTTTGCGTTGCGGTTCGGGATTTTTGTGATTTGGTCGCCGTGCTCCCCTCATCTCCGTCGTCTGAATCTTTCGCTCATTCCCACCACTGTCGTGTCTTTTCCTTGCCGCATCACCGAGAAACTGCATGTGACTGTCGCTGCAGCATGCTGCAGCTTCGGAAGCAGCCCCAGGCCTGCACCATCTTGTGGCTGTTGCGATTTCTCTGTGATCGATCCAGCAAAACACCAGAAAACGTGGTTCCATGCAAACTCAGCGACTCCCGGACAGCAGGATATCGCTGAAGTCTTCGGGGACCTCGCTTGGCCACGCAGACTTCTCAGCGGACGCGAACTTCCTAAGTCCATGTTGACATGGCTGGAGAGATTACGTACTTCAGGTGGCGCCCTCCTTGCAGAGGACTTGCGGATCTCGCAGGCCAATAAAGCGGACTTTGTCCAGGCGATCAAGTTCTTCTCCCGAGGTCAGGCTAGTGTGACTTAGCCCGTGGACGTAGGCCTATGTCGATTGGTTTTTTCATGGCAAAATTCAAGCCCAGCTCGCCCCTCAGCATTTTGCCCGTAGCATTTCGGACGGCAACACAATATCCAGAGATGCCTCACGTTGTCACGCCACGAAGCGCGGGAATGCGGGCCGTTGATAAGCGAGACCGTCGAGGATGGCGCGGCACAGAGAATTATATACAGAAAGAGAGAGAGAGAGAGAGAGAGAGATGATGAGAGGTGGGCCGCTGCTTTGGGGGTCGGATATGGTCTGTGCATATGTACTCGTGCAGTGTTGTTCAGGCCCCAGAAGGTCCACCGAGTGCCAGCTGCAGGAGTAAGTGTAGGAGGCCACAAAAGAATGCTAGTAGGGGTGACGTCGTGGGCTTAGTTCAAAGTTGTTGTGCAGTTCATGTTGTGCAATGCTTGCATGAGTTTGTGATTAGTGATGCCGGGGCCTCAGAGAGCAGTCTCACGTTTTTCGCACAGGGCTAAAGCTGCAGGGGGGCATGTCGCTGGGTGCTACTGTTGCCATGCTGTTTGGGGGACTTCTTGGTACAGTGTTGTTTAGGGGACAGAGCAGTTTCAGTAACCGCACGGTGGCCAAAGCAGCAACAAGCTGCGACTTAGAGTCCAGACCAGGTTTCAGCCTTAGAGATGAGGCCGGGGGGTTATTAGGCAGTTCTATGACCCAACAGCCTCATCTCGAAGTGTAGAAACAGACAGACCTGGAACGCCAGTGCGCGTGCGCGCGTAGGGGGGGCAGGGGTCCGCCTGCTTTCCTTCGGCTGTGTAGAAGAAGAGAGGAGGGAGAGAGAGAGAGAGAGAGAGAGAGAGAGAGAAAGAGAGAGAGGAGATTCTTGAGGCTCAGAACGCGGTCCGCAGCGCCATGGAAGCCACCACTATGGGGGAGCTCGACTGGCCTGCCACTTCTCTAAGACGCGGAAGAGCTCCTCGAAGAAGATGGGCGACTACCAAGAGGTAAAAGAGAGCTCTAAGCTGGAAAGGGGCTCTCTTGTTTTGTCACGACTAACTTGGGGGGCACTCTCTTCTTGTCTTGGAGCGTTAAAGAAGCAAGCAAAAGCAAAGACTGCAGCACATCCCTACGAAGTTGGGGCGGGCCCGGATGCTCTCGTAATTTTCGCGAAATGCTCGAGCCCATTTTGCCTTGGACGGCGGTGGGCGCGCGCACGGTCCCAGCAGCTCTGCAATGATCGGCTCATGGTCCGATCCAGCGATATCTCTGTGGTCCCCCGCCTGGACACGGCTCACCTGGATGCGGTTGAGGCCGGTCTGCTCGTCCGTGTCCGTGAGGTCACTGGGTTCGTGGAAGGTTGTGCAGTCCGATGCTTGGAGCGGCATGCGGAGGCCGTGTGTCCCCCTGCCGGTGTGCGCTTGGGCGGCTGCGTTGGTGCTGGCGGCGTCTCGGAAGTGTTCGTTGGCATCCATGCCCATTTGACATCAAAAAACTGTAATTTCAGCATAGCTGGGCATTTCCCCCAGTCGTGGAGCAGTGCTTCCACATATGGGATTGTGCTGTGGTGTGGTATGTGTCTGCTGAGGACCCCCCCCCAGTGTGCTCGTGCGTGCAATGGGAGGATCGGCTAACCCTGACGGTCATGATGTTGGTCTGCGCGTGTTGCCATGTCGGTTCGGAAGGCAACGCCTTCTCCTCGGAACTCTCCCTCTGTCTTGCCGTATAGATGAGCTTCCAGCCTCCGGCTTCCTTACAGATTTCCCGGGGTCGGTGATTATCTCCTGAAGCAGGACAACATGCAACATGCAAAGGGGGTGTTTGGCTCCCCGAACGCACGCAGCAGGTCTAGGGTGCTTTCTGCGGTCAGGCCACCCGCGTTCCAGGTCGCTACGTGAAAGCAGTCCTCCCCATTGAGGGGCTTATTGCTCTGCGACATTTGCTGGCAGCGCTCACATCCCTCACGGGGACACACAGGCGATCCAAAGCCGATCGGGAGCCAACATGATGGAGGTCAGCCACGTGCCATTACGCCCGGAAGTCCCACTGCCCAGCCAGACAGCCCTTTCGCTCAGAGCGCTCCCCGATGGGGGACGGTCCGGCAGCACGTACACCTTCCATGCGCGGCGCCTGGCCCACCCGCACAGACACAACAACGAAACAACCTTGCTCCAGTAGACCATCGCACAGAACAACCTGCAGCACCCACGCGGCCCCGCGAGCGGGGAAACCAACGCTGCAGCCAGCTCCGGCAGCAGCAGGTGCGCAACACAGTGGGGCACGGATGCTGCCCACGATAGCATGTGACGGAGTGTACGTGGGCAGAGGACGGCAACGCTTTACGCGGTGGCTAGCTACGACTGACCTCGCGATGCCGTCAGCAAGCAAGCAAGAGCAACAGAGAGAGAAAGAGACGGAGGCAGCCCTGGTACACGCGCCAGCACAACCCAGCACGGTTGCTCTGACAGCGACATCAGCTGCACCACCCGCCGCCCCCATTAACATCCTCGACACGCCCAACACTCCCCGCAACCAACAGCACCACGCTACAGCTCCCAGGGGGGAGGCGGGGTGGAGGTTTGTCCACAGAGCCCGCACCGCAACAGCAGAAAGTCGAGCCACATATCCTGGCCATACGTCGGCTGGCCGAGCACCCTCCGGAATGGGGGACAAAGCTGACCTGCTGATGGATAGTGAAGCAGAACGTCATGTCGACATGTGCGTGCAACAGCTCATAGGTTCAAGCCATGGAATAGGGGGACCGAGACCTCTCAAGCGGATGCGCAGGACTTTGACAGTGCGGGAGGCCATCTGTCGGACCTGGCAAGAACACAGCTGGCCATGAGGGGGACGACCGTGGAAATAGCGGATGTCGCGCCATGCCTGGATGCCATTGTCAAAGAGTTACGGGGGAAACCCTGAGCGAGACGAACGTGCCAGGCAGCGCTACGAGAAGTCCTTGAAGCAATAAGGGGAGGTGTGGCCAGCCTCCTGAATATCGGGGATAGTCTCAGGTGGCTCTTTGAGCTAACCGAGGGTGTGCCGACCGTGGGCCAGCCTGCAGCTCCTTCGACAACAACAATCTTTGAGCAAATCGCTGCATCCTTCTCCGAGTGGGGGGGAGAGGAGCAACTGGCTCTGCAAGCTGACTTGCTCAACCTGCTTCACATGGTGTCGGCGATCCTACATGGCCAGGAAACTGGAGACAATGCAGGTAGCACCACTGCCTATCGGGGGAGACCGAGACGAGGATGCCCCGACTGGGGGACAAGGAGAGACGACCGCCGCCCATCAGGACTCTGCGCATGGCTCGAACGAGTGGTGGCTTCAAGACAGACACCACGGTTTGGGGGACAGTGCACGAGCAAGTCTGGGCTGGCCTGCACGCTCGCAAAGGCAAGCCGACATGGAACAAGATGGTGGGGGAATCTCACTCTCCTAGTGAACCGGCTTCCGATTGCCGCATGCTCGCGGAACACGTCCACGACGGGGCAGTGAAACCGATGCTGAGCGGGGAACTTGCAATTCTGTTAGGGGGAGAGGAGAGAGCCCCAGGTTCACGTATGTGGGGCCATGTCGGTTGCTATGTTTACTTTTTGAGATGCTCCTTCTCCTACCAGAACAGCAGCAACCAACCCGCGGAAAGGCACTTTCACTCACAGGGGGACCGGCCTTGCCAAGTCTTCAGTCTTCAGGTTGCTTGAGATGGTCTCGGGGATCCTTTTTCGGTTCTGGTTGCTTGAGTGGTTGTGTTTCTTGCTCGGGGGATACACAATGCAAGGCAAGTCCCTGTCGCTGTCTGCCGACTCAGAGTTGTATGTCTTCTAAGTGTCCCCAGTCCGTGTTCGACCCTGCCCTGGCCCCTTGTTTCTGACCGGCAGGTACACAACCCACAACCCCGCCAAACGAGCAGGGGAAATCCACATGAGATCCGCCTTCTGGTTCAGGTTGCTTCAGGGGGATGTTTTGAGCATTGTTCGATGCCTTTGCATGCGAGGGGGGATCTTCATTTCACTCTGAGGCCCCGCCTGTTGCTTGATACCTTCATGCTTTCGCTGTAATCGTTCAAGTTTTGACCGGGTTTTCAGTGCTGTTTCCTTTAAAGGGAACAACGGGGAAGTGGCCTCGAGCTCCTTTGAGCTTCTTTTGACAGTGCCTTTCGAACCTCGGGGGACCAAGCAAACCTTTCGTTGGTTTTCTAGTCCTTCTACCTTTAGCCTGCTCTTTGCCAGTGTTTGACGGTCAGACCCCGCGAGTTACACGTTGTTTTTGTGTATGT
>CAJNDV010034486.1:0-12897 GCA_905221635.1 Symbiodinium sp. CCMP2456 | reverse complement strand
TGAACCCCGGAGAAGAAGAAGAAGAGGGAGAGAGGGAAAGGGAGAGCAAGCCGGTTTTGTACTCGCTCAGTTCGACCCTGTGGATATCACAACTGCTCCTTTCGCTGGGGCCGGGGCGACCTCGTCCGACAAAGGCAAGGGTGCACCAATGGACCAACGGTGAACCTCACCAGGTCGCCTTCGTCTCACTCTCCACACGCCCGTTGAACAAACTTAGTGGTGTCGGACAAAGGTCTCCTGACTCACCGGATCTGTCTGGTTCCATCATCGCCCGTGATCTGCAGGCAGCCATTGCGAACGTACCACGACCGACCCGCAAGGGGGACCACCGTTTTAAGCATGGGGAAGTTCATGGATGAACTTAACATCTAACGAGAGAGTGTGCGCAGCCGAGCCGTCGTCGAACCCCGATGAAGGTGCCGCAGAGAGAAGGTGCAGGAGGTGAAAACGACAGCGAGGAGTGCCCTAATGGACATTTGCACCCACAACGACGTTGCGACAAGCTCAAGCCGGGCATGTCACGCGGACCTCCGGCCCAGCAAGTATGGAGCATTGCATGCATTCGCGCATTCGAACCAGGATGTCAAGACGCAAGAAGAATCAAGACTAGGAGCCATCTCTCCCCAGGCTCAAGCCGCTGAGCGAGGGGTTCAAGACCATCCTCGGTGGATCGCACTCCCTGCGGACTTCAGTGCGCTTACTGCCCAAGTGGCCCTCACCAGTCATACAGGCACAAGTGCTATCAGGCTGGTCGCTCTGAGGCCAGCTTGGTTTTTGCAAATCTCGTCGTAGTTTTCATGCCAGGAATTGTGCATTATCAATGCTTGTTTTCGGACATGAGTGTAGAATCGTGGCAAAGGTGAATGACACGAGTACCATACTGCACAAAAAAATGAGCTGTCCTGACCGTTCTCGAGCTAGCTTGGAGTTTGGTGCGGTCGTGTGAGTTGACAGCACACGGACCATTGAATGCACAGTCGTGCTCAACTGCTTATTTTACACGACACGTGTGTCCTCATTACTCATGGGTAGCAAGATGCTGTGCGAACTAGCGGGAGTCGCATTCTTTAGATTCTGGTAAATGGCTCATGCTTTCTATGTGCATGGCATCGACTTTTCGATACCGGTGCTTTTTCCTGAGATGCACCCGGGTTTCCTGCCAATGATCAAAGAGTCTCCGATATCATGGCTAGCAGGTGCTGAGAAGATGTCCTCGTCTCATGCATGCCACAACAGGTTTTTACGAGGGGGTGCCGGAAAACTTGTATTGGATGCTGAATGCAGACCTCCTTTACACTGCTAGGGTCGCTGTTTGCTAAAGCACTGGTGCCACAGAGACTTGCAGCGACCCACCTCCAGCAGTTATGAGCAACATATAAGCCTTCCAAAAACACACAAACGCACGTAACAGGATAATTAAGCCAAGTGAGGTAGAATGCTTTTGCGTGTTTTCTTTGTGTATTGCTAGCCATTAGTTCAGTGGTTCACAGCTTGCCAGAGACCAAAACAAAGCCAGGTCACTACTGCGCACTATAGTGGATGCGGCGAGAATCTCAGCCAATCTTGCATGCGGCCAGCGGTAAGCATAGCATCGAATGGAACTGCCAGATTCTGAAACGTTTCAATTTCGTGAGCACCTTGAAGCATTTACTAATACTATCAAGATGTTCTTCCGCTCGGCATGGGAATTGCCAGGTTCAGCTAGAGAAGATCGTCTGTGGACGAGCAGAACATGTAGATGCAGCTCCCTTATCGTCTTCGCCGCCAGCTATGAACGGAAACCGACTTGTAGCATGTGCTTCAGGTGGATGCAATCCGTTCCAGTGCAGAGCTCGAGGGATGGACAGACGAGGACAGGCTGGAAGCTTGGTACACCGCAGACTGGGGCCACATTTGCCGAGGCTGCCGTGTGCTACTTGTACCGTGTGCAACCAACAGAGTGCGTCAAGTCACCGCGTGGAATGTTTTTGGCACACGGGCTCTGCTGAAGTATATCAAACCTGTAGTGCGCCTGCTACGCGCCCACAGGAGCTCCGAAAAGAAAACTGGGAATCGGGGGTCAAAGTCTCTATGTATCGCTTCGAGCAGATCCGAGTTACGGTCCTGTTAGACCGTTCGTCAGAAATGTGGCTGTTAGAATCAGAAGCAGTGATTCTCCGCCCGGTGCCGGTGTCATTGAACGGCCAAGGTCGGAATACTTGCCATGGTTGTGGGAGGCAACATTCGGCCTGCAGTCTATGTGTAGACTTGTTTTTGCTTGTATATTATTGTATATATATATATATGTACATATACACATACATATACATGTACATACACATACACGTGCGCATATACATATTTCTGAATGTATTTGTTTATGTTATTATGCTATCTATGTATATATATATATATGTCTCCTACTTCTTTATCCAGAAAGCCTCGCCCTGATGGCCCCATGTTGTCATTTTTGAAAATATCCTAACTTGGGTGAACTATGTCCCGGTAGGCGTAGAGCAAAGCAAGAAAATGGATATCGCAGAGTAGATGGCCGGAAGGAGGGACTGGCAATGTGCTTGGCCCGCGGCTTTGGGGAGTGGAGGGGCGCAGCGCGGCCCGAAAAAATACGAGAACAACAAATTAAGATTTGAAGTTTTCAGTTGTGATTTTTTTTCTGCCTCGCTGCCCCCCCCCTCCAGGCCAGGGAGCCACTCCTTTCAGCTTGGACCCAGCCCTGGGGACCGGCTTGTGCTTTCCTGAATTCTTTAGTGTCGAAGCACGCATGTTTCAGCTGTGCCTGTTCTGTTTTCTCTCGAGCCGTTGGAAGGCCCTGAAGTGCGCAAGAAAAGGCTAGAGTCCTTGTGCCATTGCTTGCTGAGCGTTGCCACGTTCGTGTGGCAGCGGAGCCGGTTCTGCGATCCAGGGGTGGCTTGAAGGCGGTGCTCCTGACGTCGATTCAGGAAATTGTGAAGGAGCTGTGGGCGGACAGCTGGGGCCCGTCGAGGCCGTGACCTTTGGTGACTCTACTTTGTTGGCGGCTTGAGCTGGGCGCAAGACTTCAGGGTCTTTTGGGTGCTATGGCGCGGTCGTACTATGACGCTTTGGGACAGGCCCAAGGTGTGGACTTTGATTTTTTCGATATGGGACAGGACTCCGAGGAGTCCCAGTCCTTTGCAACCCCTCCGCCCGACGCTCATCGGCGTTGGGGTCGTAGGGGCGGGGCGAAGCCGGGCACCGGAGGCTTATCTTCGAGTGATCGGAGCGGGGAGAGTGCCCAAGAGGAGTTTTTTCGAGGCCATCGACCGCGTCGTGTTTTTTGGGATGGTTGGTCAGAAGATGGGAAGTGGGAGGGCAAGGAGACTGAGAGTCGCCAAGGCCACGACCCGTCTTGGCATACTGCAGGCGGCAACGAGGACGCTGCAGATGAGAACTGGAGCTGGAAGACCGGCCACTCGGGGAAGACGGGCTGGTCGGATAGTTCCTGGAGCCGGTCCAATGAGAACTGGGGCTGGAAGAGCCAGGTCGATAATGACTCTGCGTGGAGTGAGGGCTACAACGTGAACTTTGTCGAGGACGAGGTGGGCCTCGACGACTATGACACCAAGAACTTTGACGGCAAGGGCAAGGTCAAGGTTGCTGGTGCCATGGGTGGCGATGAAGAGAAGAGCAAGCCTATGGGCAAGGTTAGTAGTACCTACCCCCCGATCTTCCGTGCGAAGCCCCAGGAGAGCTATGTGGAGTGGAAGAGGAGCGTGGAGTTTTGGATCGGCAGTGAGGCTGGACAGCTCCCGCCGGAGATCATTGGACCGCGGATAATGGTCCAACTCAAGGACCGTGCGGCTCAGCTTGTGAAACACCTCAGCTTGGCAGATGTTAACCATAAGGACGGCAAGAGCAAGATCTTTGAGGTGCTGGAGCAGGCCCCCTTGATTAAGCAGGTGGAGCGGCATCGGATTGACGAGCATCGCCGTCGGCTTATGCAGTTGAACAGGGCCGCTGGAGAGTCTATGGAATCCTACATCACGAGAGCGGGTGTGTACAGGTCGCACTTGCTGGGGTTGGACCCTAGTTTGGCCATGGGCGAGGCTTTCTATGTGGGGCATCTGCTAGATCATGCTCACTTGACCAGGCGAGACAAGGTAATGATCAAGACTAAGGCCGGGAACCCCAACAGCGAGACCGAGATCACCGCCGCCATGATGGACTTGGCTGCGGAGCTCGAAGGAGAGAGTGGATATCCGGTGGGGATCGCTGAGCCTTCGCTGGCGCGCAACGGAGAAGAATGGCTCCTTCAACGGAGCGAAGGGAGGCAGCAGCGGCTGCCCAGTGGGCAACCTGGCGGCCGGACGGCCCGCAGTGTCTTCGCTGCTGAGGGTGGCAATGTCGAGGAGCCCGAGTTTCTTGTGCATGAGGATGGAGAAGAGAGCCTGGAGGAAGGAGACATTCCTCCCGAGATCATGCACATGGAGAATGAGGCTTTCGGTACTCAGTACAAGGCCCGTCAGAAGATTGCCGAGGTTCGCAAACTGCGGCAATACTACAAGAAGCCGGAGCAGAATGAGGAACGCCGCCGTCTTCTGCAGGAAAAGATGAAGACGAACCCGTGCCACGCCTGTGGCCAGCTAGGGCATTGGTCTCGTGAATGCCCGAACCCAAATGGCGGTGGCAAGCCTCAGGGTGTTCTAGCTGCACGTGCCGCGGTTCCTTCCAAGGAGGCGACAAGTTTGACTGACGGTGCTGAGTGGGCTTTGTTGGCCTCTGTGTGTGGGAGCTCAAAGGGCTCCACCGACGTGCCGCGACCGTCCCGAGCCAGTCCGCAATACACGGTGCATCAGGTGTATTCTTCGGTGAGTGTTGCCCTTCATGAGGTGTGTTGGTCGCTGAAGGAGTTGGTCTACAAAGTGATACTTGATATCGGATGCATGAGGTCTGTGGCTGGTGTTCACTGGGCGAATGCTCTGGTCAAGCGGTGGCAGGGAGAAGGCCGATGGTTTCGGGTTACGCCAGAAGTTGAGGTCTTTAAGTTTGGGGACGGTGAGATCCTCAAGAGTCGTTATCGTTTGAGTTTCTTGGGGAGCTTTGGGGCGAAACCAGTCGTCTACGGCTTCAGCATCGTGGATGGAGTTTGCCCACCTTTGTTCTCCCGGGCGGGGTGCACTCAGATTGGGGCCGTGATTGACTGCGAGCATCATTGCGTCGGTGCTAGGAAGCTGGGCGTAAAGTCATATGGGCTCGGGCTTGACAGTGGTCACTACACCATGCCAGTTGATGAGTGTGATCCGCTGTGTGCTGCCTTGCCTGAAGACTTCATGTTGGAGAATGGGATCGATGTGACTCCTGTATCCCCGGCAGTTTTGAAGCTCGAGCCTCCTCATGACAGCCCGCCTCGAGCTCGAGAAGCACATGGCCTCCTCGGCAGCCGAAGCAGCCCCGAAATGCAAGCTGTGCCAGGGACCTCACCGGACGCGCGATTGCCCGACCATTGCGGAGATCTCCGACGACAGCTTCGACAAGGTGGCCATGCCGGTGGATCAAGAGGAGAAGGACAGCGTGGTACGGAAGAAGCCGGGGGCCCGCAAACCTTTGATGGATCGGCGGGTGAAGACCGAACCGGAGACGACGAGCACCGAGACTCCGAACAACGAGCCGATGTCCTGGGGATCTCTGGAGACTTTGACCCCGGCCGAGATCCAGATGCTAACCAAGAGGCGGGCACGGGCGGCATCGGCCAAATCCAAGGCCCAGGCCCGCAAGGCCCTGACCGGGGAGCAGGCGGATTACCCTTCGTTGAGCCTCGTCTGGGCCAACGAGGTCGCGCTGAATGTGGCCTGCTCAGTGCACAGCAAGATGAGGACCTATCTGTGGAAGAAGTTCGTTTGGCAGCTGAGGGTCAAGATGGCGGTGGAGCGGGAGTCCGGGAAGCGCTGGAAGAGAAACCCGCGATGGCTCAGTCTGCTGCTCAGCAAGGAGATCGCCTTCCTCTTCGGCCACTTTGGGGCGATGAGGCAAAAGCTGAACTCTCCGGAGACGTGGCGGCTGATGTAAGGGCCAAGGAGCCCCGTGTGCACCGGCCCAGCCGGGGTGTGACCCAGAAGCTGAAGGCGGGTGTGACTGCGGGGAAGGCGGCTCTCCAGGTCCTCTCCGATGTGGTTGTGGACAAGGGCCAGTGGATCCTCCTTGAGGTGTTTGCGGGCACGGGGCGACTGACGCAGTGGGCTCAACATGGGGGCCAATGGCGAGCTGTTGCCCGCTTGGATCGAGATGCTGGATGGGATCTCACTAGACGTGAGGACGGGCGCAAGCTGCTGGAGCTGGTGAGCCAGGAGAAGCCCGATCTGGTGACGCTGGCTCCTCCTTGTGGGGCCTGGAGCGTGCGTCAGGATGAAGGTGGGCGCCCAGAAACCTGGGAATGGCGCAGGCAGCAGCTCCCCCTTTGGCAGCTGGTTTCTGAGGTATGGAGGGTTCAGAACGATGGCGGCCGGTTGGTTCTTACTGAGCAGCCTGTTGGATCCGAGGCCCTTCAACTGTCCATGATGCAGGGCCGCGACTCGCTGTTCCGGGTCTATCTCGACTTGTGCGCCTTCGGCTTGATTCACCCGGAGAATGGGGATCCGCTCCAGAAGCGGGTGGTCCTGGATGTGAATGACAAAGAGTTTGCCCGCGAGCTCGCCAAGAACTCTTGGTGTCCTCACAAGCACGGTGGGCACCTTGCCGTGAAAGGCATGTGCCGGGTGGATGGGGAAGCCCTTAGGCTGTCCGACTGGGCTGCCCGATGGCCTGACCGTTTCTGTGTGCATGTGCTTCGGGGTGCTGAGGCTGTGCTAACCAAAGCATGGAAGGACCCCGTTGAGGATTGGAGTTTGAGCGAGCCGATTCCTAGCTCGGGATGTTGGGAGGCTACCGTCGTGACGAATGCCTCTCTCCCTGAGGAGCATCTGCGGAAGCACATGGCCGAGAACTGCTTGTCCGGAGAGAGGTACGACTTTGTCTCGTTTGAGGGGGCTAGCAACCAACAACCGCGGCGACTGCGAGCGATGGTGGCCCACTTGCATGTGACGCTCGGACATCCCTCCAATGAGAGATTGGCTCGTATGTTGTCAGTGAGCGGCGGGAGGCCTGAGGTCGTTCAGCTTGGCAGGAATCTGCGGTGTCAGGTGTGTGCTATGGTTCGCCCTCCTCAAGCAATGCCTCAAGTAGCGTACTCCAAGCCCAAGCAGTTCAATGAGCGGATCTCCGGGGACTCCTTCTATATTTGGGACATCGAGGGGGTGAAGTATGCGGTCACCCACTTCATTGATGGCCTGACTGACTATCACGTGGGCGACCTCACGGACAGGCCCGACAGTGGCTTCTCGCGAGAGGTGCTCCAGGATTTGTGGCTCGGGCCGTTTGGCCCTCCAGACCTCCTGATCACGGACGGTGGCCCGGAGTTTGCGGGACAAATCCCGATCCTCACCGACCTGTTCGGCATGGTTCACGAGATAGTCCCTGAGGGTGCTAAGTGGAGGATGGGCCAAGCCGAGCGGCACGGGGCCATTGTGAAGCTGATGATGATGAGGAATGTAAAGGCCATGGCCCTCGCAGGGCTCAAACACATGCGCTTGGCCGCTCTATGCGCCTTCTCGGCAAAGAACCGCTTGAGCAATAAGGGTGGTGTCAGCCCGATGCAAGCAGTAACCGGAAGGGCCTCTGTGATTCCGGGGTCGTTGATGCAACAGCTGGCTGGCGGGCACCTCCGTTTCAAGCACAACCAAGCCCTGGAGACCAGCGAGGCCTTGGCACAAGCTGAGCGGATCCGCCATGGGGCTATCGAATCCTTCCACTGGCTGGATTCCCACGAAGCACTTCGGCGAGCACTTGCATCCCGGTCACGACCGCCAGCCCTCGAAGGCCTGCGTGAAGGGGCTGTGGTGTATGTCTATGAGCCTCCGGTATCTCGCCGTGGGCAAGCCCGACGACTACAAGATGCTTCGTCCTGGCAAGGGCCCGGGGTGGTTGTCTGTGTGGAAAGGGACAAACCGGTGCCGGCCAGAATCTGGGTGCGGATCCGTGGAAGGGTCAAGGCGTTTCCCCTGGAGAAGTTGAGGCTTGCCACACCCGACGAGATGATGGGGGCCGAGTACATCACACATGCGCTGCAGGATGTTGAGGATGAGCTCAAGAAGGGGATCCTTACGGTCGATGAGAATGGGGGCGTCGGTGGCAATGCTGCGGACGAGGACGCGGAGCTCGCGACGGTGATCAATGCCCCCGACCGCAAGAAGGATCGAGCTCCTCAAGGGTCGTCAGATTCATCATCTTCGAGTTCCTCTGACGTCGAAGTTGATGAGCGAGCCGAGGCCAAGGCGCAGTTGCTCGACGACATACCCTACTGTGTCCGGCAGAACTTGAAGCAGAAAGCCGAGGATGCCAAGCAGCCCCAGGATCCTCACGAGTGGGATCTAGCCAAGAAAAGGAGACTCTTCGAGAAGCTCTCCAAGCAGCTGGAACCTCCCTCCACCCTGGAGGAGGCTGGCATCCGCGACCACTTGAACAATGTCTACTCCAAGTTCAAGGCGGTGAAGCGAGCTATCGGAGTGAAACCCAAGGGCAGTGCAACTCGTTCCCGAGCAAGTGCCCGGGGTCGGAATATCGATCCTATGGAGGTGGTGCAACCTCAGGGGGTGAATATGGTGGAGGACCTCGACCTCGAGGCCGGGATGTTCAAGCCGGGTGAGTATGAGGCGATGCTCAATGACACTATTGGACAATGGACCTTGTGGTCAAGCCCTTCTCCACACTCAGGTGAACAGAAGCTGATTGAGGTGACCGCCGCCCTCCACGAGGCGGACAAGGCCGGTGTGACCGAGGTGGTGACCGGGAAGGCTCGCGTCGAGTACAAATGGTCAGGCCTTGACGAACAATGGAGGCAAGCTTATGTCGGGCCGCTGAAGAAGGCCCTTCAAGTCTACCTTGACCACGCCGGGATCAAGGGGGTTCCGAAGGGGACCGTTGTGGACCCCAGCCGGATCCTCAGCTCGCGTTTTGTGCTGACCAACAAGGGCGGTTCGGAGCTGTCAGAGGCCCTCTTGAAGGCGAGATGGATCATTGGAGGCCATCGCGATCCAGATGCTGGCCTCTATGATACGAGCTCCCCAACGGCTTCGACGTTGGGCCACGGGCTTCTGAACTTTGTCGCTGTGCAAAACAAGTGGGTGATCCACTATGAGGACGTGACCGCGGCCTTTCTTCAAGGAAAGGAGCTACCCAGGACTGAGCGGATCTACGCTCGACTACCCAAGGGATATCCTCCAGAGGTCGTCGAGTTCTTGGTGGAGGCCCTTGGGGGAGATGTCCGCGATGATCTGGTTGAGATCACCAAGGGTGGCTTCGGTTTGCCCGAGAGTCCTCGGTTGTGGTACCTGGCCTACAAGGAAGTGCTCCAGGAGTTGGGCCTTCACGAACTTCGCCTCGCGCCTGGGGTGTTCCGGGCTTTCACTGAGGCCGGGGGCGTGAGGGCCATGGCGAGCATCCACGTCGATGACACCCGCTATGCTGGTGATGAGACCAGTGGGGTGCTGTGGGAGCAACTACATGCTCGACTAAAGTTCGGTGAAGTTCGGAAGGCTACTGAGGGGTGGCAAAAGTTTTGTGGGAGGTGGGAGCGACAAGATCCCCTCACTTTTGAGCTGGAGGTGAGCATGGATAGCTACATCACGAACATCCCGCTTGTGAAACCGCGGGAAGGTGAAGCAACTTCCTCTACAACCTCGAGTTCCACTTGCACTACGACGACTCCGGGGTCAGATCCTAGTTTAGGAAAGGCAACCTCCTCTACATCGAGTTCCAGTTGCACTACGATGACTTCGGGGTCAGGTCCCAGTTTAGGAAAGGCAACCTCCTCTACATCGAGTTCCAGTTGCACTACGACGACTCCGGGGTCCTTAGAAGTAGATGATGCAGGCACTGACACAGATCCTCTGTCCCATATGCATGAGATCATCCAGGGTGACCCGAAGGAGCCTCCGTTGACAGATCAGGAGAAGCGTGTGCTCAGTTCCGTGGTTGGCCAGTTGAACTGGGCAGCACGTCAGGCTCGTTTTGACCTGTGTTTCGGAACGTCGTTGGTGCAACAGCTGGCTGGTCAAGGGCGAGGTGAGGCTATGAAGTGGATCAACACGGTCATCCGTCGAGCCAAGGAGTCAGTGGTACTGCGGGTTCGGAATCTCGGGTGCAGCCTGGAGGACGTGGTGGTGCTCTCCGTCAGCGACGCCGCCTATGGTGCGATGCCAAATGGTGGTAGCCAAGGGGGTACCCTCGTGATGTTTGCCAGCCCAACCGTTTTGGAGGGGGTGGGACCGGTGTGCATCCTGGAGGCCACAAGTTCAAAGGTGCAGCGGATTGTCAGGTGCTCTATGTCGGCCGAGGTGTCTTCGTTGGCTACGGCTTTTGAGCACGGTGACTACGTGCGGGCCCTCTTTGTGGAGTTGGTCAAGCCGACATTCAGTTTGAAGCACTGGAAGGCGTCGGTCGCTGCCTGGAAGCATGTGCTAGTGACGGATGCCCGGACCGGCTATGATGCTATCAATTCTGAGACTCTGCCCACCGACAGGAAGATTGCGATTGATGTTGGAGTCCTCCGTCAAGGGTTGGTGGAGGACAGCGCCGGCTGTCAGGTCCGTTGGGTCCCTGGTAGTCAGATGCCTGGGGACGGACTGACGAAGTGGCACGACAATGGGGTGCTGCTTCGCATTATGACGGAGGGCTGCTGGTCCCTGAAGGACACCGCGGAGGCTCAGGAACTACGACGTCAAGCAGCAGCTAAGCGGTCGGCTTGGCGAAAGTCTCAGAAAACCAATAGCATTTGAACAGGGTGCACAGCTAAACTCCAGAGGGGGTTTGTGTCGAAGCACGCATGTTTCAGCTGTGCCTGTTCTGTTTTCTCTCGAGCCGTTGGAAGGCCCTGAAGTGCGCAAGAAAAGGCTAGAGTCCTTGTGCCATTGCTTGCTGAGCGTTGCCACGTTCGTGTTTTAGAGGCTTTGGGAATAAGCCCACATGCAAACCCAACTCGACAAAAAGCTGATGCACACAAGTCCTCGCCTTTGTCCTTTCATTCGCGACCCTTGCAGGCATGTCAAAGTTTCCCTTCCATAAATCATATTACATTCTACCCGCCCACATGCGGATCTATCCTGTTTTCATGTTGTAAAAGTATATGTGTATATGCGATGTGTGTGTATGCATCAAAGCAGCCGTATGTATGTATGTATGTATGTATGTATGTACGTATGTAGGTATGTAGGTATGTAGGTATGTAGGTATGTATGTATGTATGTATGTCTTGCATCTCACTTCTTGTGTCTCCGTGTGTATACGCATCTATGAACTCCAGGGGGAAGAACGTTGCATGTGCATATGTGTATATATATATGTGTGTGGGTGTTCTTATACATATGCAAACACATATACATATACGCTTACATGTGCATACACACATACAGACATACATACATTGACATGCATACACACACGTGCATACATTGCATACATACATACATACATAAATACATACATACATACATACGTACATACATACATACATACATACATACATACATAGAAACATGTATGCATGCATGCATGCATGCATGCATGCATGCATGCATGCATGCATACATACATACATACACACGTTTGTTTATGTATACACGCATACTTGAATAAGCTTAATTTGCTGGAATACATACAGACATGTATAAACACATAGGCCGCACACCGCTGGGTTTATGTTATATCATTTTTCAAACGACCTCCAGGCCTGTATGACCCGATGCACTCTTTGTACATGTGCGCAGTTCCTAGATGCTGGCGATTGGAAGTACTTATATACTTGTTATGTTTCGAACTCATAAAAATGTACTGAAGGAAATATGGACTACAATGATATCCGCGCACAGATATACTGACAGGTACGCCACCAACTTGAGTTATACAGGAACTATAAATTTAGTGGGGCCATGGGGTTCATTGAAAGGCTTGGGAACCACCCCAGACTTTGATGGATGATTCTGCCACCGATAAACACATGACTCCAACATGTCGCTTGCATATCCGTCACGTTTCGAACTCATTAAATGTGCTGAGAACATAAACTCTGATCATTTGCGTGGACCGATATACTCGCATGTAAGCTGCCAACTTGAGACACACAGAAACATACTGCAACATGCAGATTCATTCGGGCCATGGGGTTGAAAGGTTTGGGCTGGACCCCTCTTCCAGGATCGATGTGCTTCGATCGAAACATTCGGCTTTCCGTGATTTCAAAGGGACAATCAGAATCTAAGGTTCCCAGTATTGATGGTGGGCACCCCAAAATGGAAACACCCTGGCGTGTGACATGACCATTCGCTCAGGTAGGCTATGATCCAATCCTTGAAGCGGATATGACGAGTATGCTAAATTCTGAGGGAGGACTGCCCCCGAAAACAGAGCTCTAACATGGCACCACCAAGACGAGTACTTTCATACCCAAGGCTGGGGATGGTTGGTTTCTTCTAAGTCACAAACGTCGGCAAAATCGAGACGATAAAGGAAGCAAGTGATGCGGAAAATGAATTCCAAAGAACCATAAACCCAAATACGAGGAAGTTTCTCAAAAAAAACATGAATCTAGGAGTTATGGAAGTCGGAAGTAGTGACTGTTTGGCAAGGAGTCCAAATCTAATCGGACATATATCGGACCTCAAACCCAACACCTTAGTCCCTTATAGGATCTACTGGATCTTGACCCCAACACCTCTGAAAAGCATCATCCCCGGAAAAAGCTGACTGGGTTCCGAACACGACAGATAGGGTAGGTTGGGGGAACGGGTGTTTTTTTTTGCTGTTGCTGCTTTAATGTTGTTGTGCAAGCCCCGGCGAACCAGCAAGTGAGTG
>CAJNDV010034485.1:9512-25966 GCA_905221635.1 Symbiodinium sp. CCMP2456 | reverse complement strand
ACCCAGCTTCTTATATTCGGGTTTAGGGTTTGGGATTTAGGGTTTAAGGTTTAGTTCGATGCACCTCTCTTGTGCTAGCCTCTCCTTCTTTATAAAAAATTCCCTAAACCCCGAACTCCTGAACCCTAAACCCTGAACCCCAAACCCTAAAGCGTCAAGTTGCTTCTCCACCTCGATTGCAGCCGGCTCGCCGAACCTGCACAAAGATTCAGGGCTCAGGGTTGCGAAACAACACCATAAAACCCAACCAAGCCTAAAGCCTGAGATTCACACCCTCAACCCTGAACCCCAACCCACGAATCCCTAAACCCACCCCCTAAACTGGCCCTAAACCCTATACCAAAGCACTGAAGGCCTAAACATTAATTCTATCTAATGCCTGTAAACCCTACATTCTAATTAATCCCTAAACCCCCAACCCTAATCCCTAAACCCTAGACCCCCAAGCCTAATCCCTAAACCCTAAACCCGAAGTTGTTGGGGCTCTGAGGCCTCAGAATGTTGCAGAGCGCCCCCGCAGCGCGACCGCAGACACGCCAGTCGAGTGGTTCTGCGGGCCGACAGTTGGGGCTTGGTGTTCTGTTTAGGGTTTAGGGTTTAGGGATTATAGGGATTAGGGACTAGGGATTAGGGTTGGGGGTTTAGGGTTTAGGGTTTAGGGATGGTTTAGTGCGAAGCTAGGGCTTTTGTTCTTGAGGGCCTCCTTTTTGTTTAGGGTTTAGGGTTTATGGCGGGGTTTAAGGCTAAGTCAAGGGTTCGTGGATACTTCTAACTATTTTGTAACAAGCCCTACGGCTCCAAGTACGTTCCCCCCCCAGGCTAGCTGAGCTTCAGTGCTACTATCCTAAACACAAATATATATATATACACATATATATATATATAGAATATATATAGAATATTTATATATATATATATAGAATATATATATATATATATATATATACATCAATGACTAGATGATATCCTGCAAGCAGTAGAGATCTAGGTCCTCAGTACTAGACTTAGATTACTAGACGCTGAATGGTTCTGGGCACCCAAAACCCCACAACTTCGGCACTTGCTCCGTTTGTGCGGAGCCCCCTACACCCTGAAAGCGAAAATGCTGAGTGCTCGCAAATTAAATGCCGGAGTTCCAGAGGAAGAATTCGAGCATTCCCTGCCCGCGGGAGGTCTCGACTTACCAAATCTTGCTACCTCAAGGGTCAGTCCATGTGCGTTTTGCCCCACAGCGCTTTCACATGGATAGAACATTTGCCCCGGCTGCATACAATGGCAGGAGTGGCTCTTCAGCTCCCAAACCTTTCCATGGGTCAGGAACCTCCGTGCGAAGTTGGAGTGCACGAGCAATCCACGCGGCACGGGAGAATATACAACGGAAGGCTTCGCGCTAGAAGCAATGACATGTGCCGAGTTTACGACAACACGCTGCGATGGCCTGGCTGTTGACTTAACGACAGGTTGCCTTAGCGTTCTCTCCCGAATGCAACGGACACTTTCTCCAGAGAATCGAAAGCAATGCCTGAAAAACCTAATCATTAGATGCTTAGATTTACCACATAGTTTCATAGGTCAGAACTTGGGAGAGTAGACGATTAGTAGGCACTAAAGTCCAAACTCTAAACCCTATAAGCCCTAAACCCCAAACTTAACTTGAAGGTATAAATAACCATCAGCCATTAGTGCTCTACTTTAGCGGTTCGGTTTCGTGGGCTTCAAGTTTAGGGCAGAGATATGGTTTGGGGCCCCTGCGGTCTCAGAAATCCCCTAAACCCTAAACCCAGTTGTTGAGGATCCCCAAAGTGTGAAGACCTTGGGTGCTCAGGGCGTTTAGGATTTAGGGATTAGGCTTGAATGTCAGGCATGGTTCACTAAGTTGAAGTTTAGGGCTTGGTGTTCAGGGATTGGGGTCTAGAGTCCAGGTTTTATGGTCTTAGATGGTTTTAATGTCCAGGGTCTTCTGCAGCGATTTGAGTATGTGCTGGATACCTTGTGGGAGCACATTCCACGCGCGAACTTGCTGGAGAGGACATAGGGTGGCAATTTAACTTGCGACCAATCTCCGTCCGCATAGACAAAAAGATGCTCGGCAACAATGGGGACTCGATGACCACAGGACCAATCATCTGTTTGTTTGGGACAGTCGGCCGCTACGAGGGTCCGGTCGCCGCCCCAATACTGCTGCAAATGCACGAGGAACGCCTGCGCCTCCCGATAGATTTGAGGACATGACTTCCCGTCCCATAGCCGAGCCACGGCTTCACCACGCTTTGTAGCCAAGAGGGCCCAGTGAGTCTCTGTGCATAAGACTGCTAGAACCGCAGAGGCCGTCGACTGCAAAGACAGAAGCTGCATGGAATCAGCAGCCGAGGCACAAAGCAGAACCACATGCCGCGGCCAGCCCGTTCCCCAGGAATTCTCGGCCAGGCGGACGATGCAGCACGCAACCCCAGTGCAGCCCGACGCATGGCTCTGGCCTGTCGCTTGGATAAGGCTGGAGCAAGGCCTCCTGGATGCTGCGGCAAACGGAGATGGGTAGTTCTGCTGCCTAAACCCCTAAACCCTAAACCCCTAAACCCTACGCACAGGTCTTCCCGAAGACCCTGTTACTGAGATGCCAAAAGATTTGGGTTTACTATTACCCAATTTTGCCGATATTAGACAGATATAGCTAGAGTTCAGATTAGAGAACCTACAACACGACTACACCCCAAACCCTAAACCCTAAAACCCTAAATGCCTAACCCTAAACCCAAAACCCTAAATGCCTAAACCCTGAACCCTAAACCCTAAATGCTTACACAACACGACTATCCTGAACTTAGCCCCCCCCCCCGAGTTGAAGCTTAGTTCCACAATCGGACCCCGAGTCTCCTACTTCCTTTTTTGTTTAACCAGCTTCTATGGTTCAGGGTTTAGGGGTTTAGGGTTTAGGGTTTAGGATTTAGGGTCTAGGGTTTAGGGTTTAGGGTTTAGGGTCTAGGGTTTAGGGTTTAGGGTTTAGGGTTTAGGCCTTCGAGGTTAAAGGGGTTAGGATCGTACGTATACTAGACATTTGAAGGCTCTTGGCCATACAGTTATTTCCGGTTAGGACCCTTTTAATCACATTATAAGTTCGAAGGTGCATGCCGAAGCAGGAACTACAATGGAGGCCAGCGGAAGCAGCAGATAGGGCTGAATGCTCGCCCAGCTGCTCAAGTGCTTCGAAACAGCCTCGACCAAGCGCGGGAGCAGCGGAACAATCCTTGGCGGGTTTCGGATTTTGGGGTTTACCAGCGTGCAACCCTAAACCCCAAACCCTAAACCGCAGCAGAGTTGTGCATAGGTCATAGGTTTACCGCACTGATCTCCACCCTGAGGGCATTTGCAATTCTATCCATGCTCTTATCTCTCAACCAAGCCCTAAACCTCGAAAACCTAAACCCTGACCCCTAAACCCTAAAGCCAAAACCCTGACCCCTAAACCCTCCAAGACCTCAACCTAAATCCTGCTAACCTACTCACCTACTGAGCCCCTCCTTTGTAACAGTAAGCGCTACGGGATGTTTGAAGTCCGAGAAATGTCTCTGCAGAGATGCTAACGCAGACATCTATCCTAGAGGGCCCCTTTCAAGGATTTAGGGTTTAGGCTTTACTAGTTTACGGTTTAGGAACTTCACAATGGTAGTAGACTATATTACCATTGTGGAAGTAGGTCTCCAAAACCATAGCAAGGTTGAGCTCCTAGGAGGTCCAATTCCATAATGGTGGCATATGGGTAGTTGTCAAAATTGTGGTTCCTTTTTGGGTCCTTATTATAATACGGCACCTATTACTTAGGGTAGCCAAAAAGGGACCCTAACTTTGACAACTACCCATATATAGACCCTCTCTGTAGCATAGTCCTAAACCCTGAGGCTTAACCCCCCTCCAAAAAACAAAAAGCATGTAGCAAAGGGTCCAACTCCTGTAAAAGGTCGTTAATCGACATCCTTTTGGGTCCAGGTCAAGCCTAAATTCTGTTTAAGGTTTTGTGCTGAATGCTTAACACTCTTTAGTGAAAATTCGCGCCGAGAGCGACAGTAAGGAACATACTTCAAATCCCAGCGGGGTTCCTAATCGAAGCACGAAAGTCTGTTCCTGAGTTCACCCCACCTTAAACGCACTGAACCCTAAAAGCCCCTGAACCCAAATGTTCTGCTTGTTAGATTGTCGGGCTCTTTGCACTGCATGCCCCTCATAGCACAACGAAACCCTGTATTCCCCATGATAATAAGGAATTTACCATAGTTCTCATAGTACAGGGTCCTTAACCCTGAACCCTAAACCCTGGTCCTTTAGGTAATGCAAGAAGAATATCATCAACAGAAGCACAAGACGGAAACTTATGGACGACTGGGTTCAGGGTTTCGGATTCATAGGGTCCAGGGTTCAGGGTTTATAGGGTTCAGGGTATATAAGGTTTGGGGTTTAGGGTTCAGGGTTCAGGGTTTAGGGTTTGGTAATATGTAGGCCCTTTTATACTATGAATGATTACTTCATGATAAGGAACCCCGAAAACCCTATACTAATTCTTAAGGCCCCTACATTAATGGTGTCATGCACCGAGATGCTGTTCCTTGAAAGGCTTGAGAGAAGAGCCCGACAGGCAGAGATTGCCCAAGGTCCCCAGCGAAAGCCTCTTGCCCGGGTGTTGGGGGGCTGGGCTTTTTTGGGGGGGTTCAGGGTTTTAGTTTAGTTTCGGGTTTAAGGTTTGTGGGGGTTTGTGGACTTATAGGGCTTAGGGCAAGAACCCGTTCGTTGAGAGATTGCCCTCAACTCATGATCAGGGCCCCTCTACCATCTAGTCTAGATTACGTTGCGTCGCTTAGGGGGTTCTAAACCCTATAAACCCTAAACCCAAAAAACCCAAAGCCCTTACCCTTAAACCCTAAACCCTAAACCCTCAACCCTAAACCCTAAACCCTAAGTCCTGAGTTTGGGGGGTTCAGGGTTTCAGGAACTAAGGGACTCAAATGAAACCACAGATCCGCAGAAGAAAAGGATCCTTGGTAAACCCAAAGGCTCCATGTACCTGTACAGTAAATACTTAGGCCTTAAAGGGATCCCCATATAGGTACTTTAAGGCCTAAGTAACTACTATATTATGGGCGCATGGAGCCTTAGGGAAAAGGGTCCGAAAGGGTTCATAGTAGGCTTTAGTGTTTAGGTGTAGGATTTAGTGTTTGGTGTTGAGGGTTTAGGCGTTATAGGTTTAGGTTTCAGGCTTTAGGATTTAGTGTTTAGTGTTTAGGGTTTCGTGCTTAGTGCTTATAGGCTTTAGGGTTTAGTGTTTAGGGTTTAGGGCTTAGGGCTTAGGGTGTCTACAGCACTTGTTTGACATTGGGCGCCCAATTTCCGAAACAGGCTTTAGGATGTTCATTGGCCCTTTCCGGCGGCGTCCTTCGTTCAGGGTTTAAGGTTTACGGACCAAGGTGCAGAAAAGAAGCTGCTTCCCAAGTTGGGAGGAGGACATGCAAAACTCGTATAGAGGCCTTAATATTTAGGATAGGGTTTTGGGGCCATCATTTACTATGATGACACTAAGGACCCCCCAAAGTAGTATTACATGTGTGTGAGAGGCCCTGCGGGGGTTTGAAGGTCATGGATGAGAATTGCCCTTGCCGCTTCGACCCCACTGCCACTTTCATGGAAAGATCGGCGACGCAGAAGTGAACCCCATCAACTGCAAAATAACAAAACTCGAAACTCGACCCTTCAACTCTGAACCCTCGACCCTTTAAACTCTTACACCCCCCCCCCCTTAGAGGGTTCCGACACTTTTGGGAGCCTCAAAACTCGAAATGTTGGAACCCCAAAGAAGTTTCCTCGTTCTGCAGTGGAGGCTCCCACCCCTCCCAAGAAGAGAGATCCTTACAGGTTTAGGGTTTATTGTTTAGGGTTTAGGGTTTAGGGTTTAACCTAAACCCACAGTGTTCAAAAGCCCTAAAACCCTGAACACCAAAACACTACAAACCAAACAAAGCAACAAACCCTAAACTCTAAACCCCCAAAACCCTAAACCCAGGATCAGGGAATTTAGAAAGCAGGGCGCCATGCGAGATATGAGTCCCCTAAGCTGGCATTTATCCTACTTAAAAGCTCTACTGATGAGCTTACTGCGTAGACTGCAATTCCATAAACCCTAAACCCAAAAACCTTCAAACCCTCACCTTGGCCTACCAACCCCCACTTCTTTTGGTGGCTTCTTATTATGGACCCTAAGATGGAATTTATAGGGACCCTACAGAACAGTAGGCTTGGGTAGGTTAGGGTAGAACTCTTCTTACAACCTACGTATTAAGCTCCCGGGATTTTCCACCGCCCATAACAGCAAGAGGCAGGGTTCAGGGGTTTAGTGGTTTAGGGGTTGAGGGTTTATGAGTTCAGGGGTTTAGGGTTTAGGGTTTCGGAATTGCAAAACTATCCCACCCCAGTACCACCCCTACACAAGCCCCCACCCCTGCACCCTGCAAAAGCCTACCCTTTTGGGGTTCCTGATTCAGGCTTTCGATCTAAGAACCCTTAAACAAGTATGCTATCCGGCTTTATGCATACCCTAAATCCTATAACCCTAAACCCCTAAACCCCAGAAGCCCGAAACCCTAGACACCCCTAAAATCCATAAACCCTATAAACCCTAAACCCTAGAATCGAGGAATCTTCCCAAAACACGGTCCAGGCGGCTCGAGGGGGCTCAGCACAGACAGGCCGTCCCTGCCATCACCGAAGCTACTGTCGATGGGTGGATTTCAGGGTTTAGGGTTTAAGGGTTTAGGGCTTAGGGCTTAGGGCTTAAGGTTCAGGGATCAAGGTTTAGACTGAAACAACCAGCAACACCCCTGCTAGACTCATTTTACAGAAACCAAAACCCTAAACCCCTCAATCCCTTAAGCCCTAAGCCGCTTAAGCCAAGGTCCTTTGACCCCAGAGAGGAGTTTGAAGATATCGTCTAGTACAGAAACCAACACACACACACACATATATATATATATATAACATAACGACAGAACGAAAGGTCCCTAAACCTTAAACCCTAAACCGTGCGGAGGAAGAATACTAGTGACAACGCAGGCCCCACCCTAAACCCTAAACCCTAAACCCTACACCCTAAACCCTAAACCCTAAACCCTATGATTTGCACCCATTGCTCCAAGAGGCAGGATGCCAGCTGCAGCCTCCTGGCGGGAGAGCACGGGGGCCGTGACGGGCGAAGTAGCAACAAACAACAAGAACCATAGTACAAACAATGGAAATTTCTCTGTGTGTATGTATGTATATTGAACACACACACACACACATATATATATATATATGTACATATGTATATATATATATGTGCGTGTGGGTATGTGCATGTGTATATGTGTACATATGTATATATATATATATCAACAAAACAATAACAAGAATACTGGTGAGGTCGGGGCCTGAACAAACAGCAATGACAATAGCATCCATCCTACTCAAGAGTCTCGGCCCATGCCAGCATAGCTGTGAAAGACTGAGTGTCGATGCGACCGGACGGCGGCACGAACAGACTGACAGAGAGCCACCACGCGATCTATCGCGCCTCCGCGCCATGTAGGCGAACTCCTTTCAACTATGGTAATAGTTTACACATCCCCAGAATATGAATGAAAGATTACCGAAGCAATCCCAAACCCTCATAGGAGTATCACGAATGTACTATTCGATTTACCCACCCATCATCTTTGAATGAGCGCCTGTAACACCATAATAAGGACTTTCAGCAAGTATCCCTGCGTTTTCCACACTCATATAGCTCTCTTACCCCCTATCTCTAAACCCTGAACCCTCTAACTCTAAACCCTAAACCCTAAACCCTAAACCCTAAACCCTAAACCCTCTAACTAAGCCCTAAGAAGCTAAGCCAGAAGACCCAGAACCTGAAATCCGGGAGCATCGCATCCTGGTGCTGGGGTCCCCAGTAGCCCCTTGTTTAGGGTTTAGGGTTTAGGGTTTAGGGTTTCGGGTACGATCTAGGGTTTAGGGTTTAGGGTACGGTTTAGGGTTTAGGGTGTAGGGTTTAGGGTTTCGGGTTACTGTTTGTTCATAAGGGCACCCAAAAAAGACAAAGGGCAGAAGGGTACTAGTTGAGAACCTAGCCTCCACATTGGCGCCCAGCTCGATTCTGTCGGCTGCTTTGCGCGCGAGGTCCTCGAAGCCTTTGCGTTTCAAGGGTTTGGGTTTCGTTTTTGGTCCGATAGGGTGCCTGAACGCTACACCCTACACCCTAAAACCCTGAACCCTAAACCGTTCAGAGCGTTTCAAGGGATAGGTTTAAGTTTTCGGGCTTTAGGGCTTAGGGTTTAGCGGGTTTAGGGGATTTGGTGTGCTTGTGGCTTCTTTGGAGAGGGGGGGGGAGTTAGACGAAAACGGGACTATATGCAAACATGTAATACAACTCATACTATACCTACACTAAGGGTCCAAAGGACCTAATAATCATGTACTTGGGTTCCAGATAGTAGTTTTGTAGGTTAGTATTTACCCTTAAACCCTAAACCCTAAACCCTGAACCCTAAACCCTAAACCCTGAACCCTAAACCCTAAACCGGTTTAGAAGAGTATATGATTATTATGTAATTGGACCCTTAGGGCTACAACTATGTTCCCCGATCCTCCAAGCAGGGTTCAGGTTCCGCGTGTTTTGGGGTTTGTGATTTAGGGTTTAGGATTTAGAGTTTAGGGTTTAGGGTTTAGGGTTTAGAGGGTTTAGGGTTTAGGGTTTAGGGTTAGGTGTTCAGTGTAGAACGTTTTGGTTGAGATGTGGGGAGGGTTCCGGTTTCAGGGCAGTTCCTTGAGGGGTGCCTTGCAGTAGGAAACATATAACGGTTTAGAACCGTGGGCTAGGATGTAGGGTCTGGATGGCCATAGGGTGCAGGACTGCAGATATAATGTAGGGGCCTTAATAATTAGAATAGGTTTTGGTGTATATTCTACTATAATCATAGTAAGGAACCCACAAAATAGTATTGATTCTTATTGAGGCTCCTATATTAACTCTCTGCTCCTATATTAACTCTCTGCAACTGTACCACCGACACCCTGAATGGAAAAAACACGAAGTTGAAGCTCTCAGCCCTTATCCTTGCACCAAGCCCCGACCCCCAAATCCAAAAGCCTAAACCCCAAACGATAGACCCCAAACCCGAAACCCCACACCTGAAAACCGCCAAACCTCCTGGTGGACCCCAGAAAGTTGGAACATGGATTTAGGATGATTAGTGCTGGGATTCCCTACACTTTACCTTGAGGGCATGAAGATAAGGATGTTCCAACTTTCTGGCTTCTGCGAGCCGCTAAACCACTGAGCCCTAAACACCCAAACCCCTAAACCCAAAACCCCTAAACCCCTCAAGCCTAAACCCCTAAACCCCTAAACCTTAAACCCTGATGGACCAACGCAACCTGGTGGTAAGATGTTCTCCTTCTGCTCCTCTGCCGAGCCATGCATGTGAGGATTTAGGGGTTCAGGGGTTAGGGTTTAGGGGTTAGGGTTTAGGGTTGAGGATTTAGGGTTTAGGGGTTAGGGTTTAGGGTTGAGGATTTAGGGGTTTAGGGCTTAGGGGGGATTTAAGAGGCTCACCGACTTAGGTCTTAAGGATTTAAGCCGAAGCCCTGAACTCTGCGTCCTCGCTTTTATGAGGATTTAGGATCTTAGACGGGGGTAGGACAGCCCCAATTAAGGCTAAGGGCTCGACTTTAGATATTCTGTGTTCAACCGGTTTAGGGTTTAGGGTTTAGGGACCCTAAACCCCTAAACCCTAAACCCCTAAACCCTAAACCCTAAACCCTTAAACCCTGAACCCTAAACCCCTAAACCCGGTTTAGGGTTTAGGGGTCACCCTCAAGAGATTATCCTCACGATGCCTCAGCATATAACCTGCTTGCTAAGACCCTTTCAACCTGTAACCCTAAGGGTCCAAGTAGTCCTTGTTTATGGTGTTAAGTATCCCAAAAGGCCCCAAAGTCCTTAAATAATGGGCACTTGGACTCTTAGGGTAAGTAAGGGGGAACCAAAATCGAAACTGGAAACTGAAGCAGCCAGGGGAAAAAAGTGTATAGACGTTTATTTCACAGTGGTCCCTGTAAGGAACAAGTCAAAATAAGTATTCAAGCATGGTACCCCAAAGCCCAGCCAACCCTGCAACCCTCCCACCATAACGGAGCCCTTAAATGAAGCCCTAAACCCTAAAGCCTAAACCCGAAACCTTGCAACCCTCCCACCATAACGGAACCCTTAAATGAAGCCCTAAACCCTAAACCCGAAACCTTGCAACCTTCCCACCATAACGGACCCTTAAAGGAAGCCTCTAGTAATGGGAGGAAGCTCGGTAGCAGCGCCTCTGCCACCTAACGGCTCAGATCTTGCTCGGTAAACCTAACCCCCAAGATTCCATAGGGTTTAGGGTTTGAGTTTAGGGGTTTAGGGGTTTAGGGTTTAGGGTTTAGGCGTTTAGGGTTTTAGGGTTTAGGGTAAACCTACCCCTAAGATTCCAAAGGACCTGCTCCCCTAAACCCTAAAGGGTTTAGGGTTTAGGGTTCCCTAAAACCTAAACCCTGAACCCGGGCACCAGCACTTGGGATTCGGATTATCAGCAGTACTGTAGGTTCGTATTTGGGGGTCTGTGCGATTCTTAAGGTACCTGAACCCTGCTATGGAGTCCAGACTTTGGCTTGAAAGGGGTTGGGGGCCAAAGCAAAAACACTATGGAGTTAGGTACATGGAGTCTATGGGAGCACTGAATCCTAAATCCTGCAATTGATTCATCTCCATGTTGAGTCTGCGCGCAAAGTCCCCACATGGCATATTCCTGTGTTCTGGGTAATGATTCGGGTAATGCAGTATTTCGTCCGTCAACCACAGGAATGGAAACTTCTGGCTAGTTGTAGGGTTTAGGGTCTAGAGTGAGGGTATTCCCAAAGGAGTACCCGACTTCCCGGGCAGGGAGGGCAAGCTCCTTCGTCACCATGTCGATGAGAAGCTGCACGTGCGGATCAGGATACCTCGCTGAACAAACAGCAAGCCCCAGGGCTCTAATATAGGGGCTTTAATAATTAGAATAAGGTTGTGGGGGGCCCATTATACTATATTTGTGGTAAGGAACCCCCAAAATAGTATAGGTAATTGTTTTAGAATATCTAGTTTTCCACCTGGCAGATGCTAGCCATAACACTAGGTCGCCTAAACGAAGGATAGGGTATGACCCTCTAGGCACGTAAGGACCCATATGTTAAAGGCTACCGTACTGAAACCTTAAGAAAGCCGTGAGCTGCCATCCTGCTATGTCCATATGAGTAGTTCTCTAAACTAGGGTCCCGTCTAGGGTCCTTTTGATAAGGGTGCCGTACTATATTAGGGACCTGAAAAGGGAACCCCCCCATATACCAAACACCAACGAACGCCTGAACCTGCAAGAAATCCATCCTTTAAACCTGCGGGCCCCGAAGGCCTTGGAGGATGGGACTGTTTAGGGTTTAGGGTTTAGAGTTTAGGGTTTAGGGTTTAGAGTAAGCAAGGATACAAGTACCTTGCCTAGGGTTGTAATATGTATAGATACCTTATTTGCAGCCCTATAGGTACTAAGTCGCATGATCCTCCCAGCATGCCTCCAGACCTTTCTCAAATCCTGTGTCTGTGTCCAGGTGGAATTTCTCTTCTCTTTGCACGAAGCAGGATTGATCCTACTGCTCGGGGTCGCTATGTGAGGGCTCCTCTTCCAACTCCCATGTACTACCCTAAGGGTCCAAGTACCTAATAATCATGTACTCTCCCAAATATTAACCTAGAAAGCTACCATCCGCAACCAAAGTACCTTATTATTGGGTCCTTTGGACCCTTAGGGCTATAGAAGATGGACAATCAGTCAGGAGGCCATCGGGTCTGGCTACGAAACTGCTGCCCCGGATCTCCATTTATCCGGAGCCATAGGAGTTAGACCCTTAGAGCTTTATACAACAAAAGGCGAGTACTGAGTGTTGTTATGCATTTTTTGGGTGTTATGGCAGACCCTCAAATCCCCCCGCCCTCTCCCCCGCGTTCCCAACGAAGCAATGCGACTGAGGATATGGGTTTGCTGGAGTCAGTTCATTCCTATCCTGGTGTCTTGAAACCCTAAACCGGTGGGCATGGTTGGCCCGGCCTTCCGGCGAACTCTGCCATGGTCTTTCCGGAGATGCTCCGCTGAGACCATTCGAAGAGCCTTAAAACTTTGGGGGTTTGGGGGGTTTTGGGGGTTTAGAGGTTTAGGGTATAGGGTTTAGGGTTTAGGGTTTAGAGGTTTTGGGTTTAGGATTTAAGGTTTGGGGCTTAAAATTTTGGGAGTTTACCTCCTTTGGAGAGCTTCCGAGGGCTGGGCGCTGAGTCGGGCAGGGAGATGAGGTAAACAGTCACAGCCTGTTAGAGTTTAGGGTTTAGGGGTTTGGGGTTTAGGGGCTTGGGGTTTAGGGGTTAGGGTTCAGGGTTTGGGCTTTGGGGGTTTAGGGGTTCAGAGGTTTAGGTTTTATACATGTATACATGTCTGTAGTGTAGGGAGTATGGTTTAGGGTTTAGGGTTTGGGGTTTGGGGTTTAGGGGTTTAGGGTTTAGGGGTTTAGGGTTTGGGGTTTAGGGGTTTAGGAGGTTTAGGGTTTGGGGTTCAAGGGTTTAGCAGTTTAGGAGTTTAGGGTTCGGGGATTAGGGGTTTAGAGGTTTAGGGTTTAGGGTTCGGGTTCGGGTTCGGGTTCGGGTTAGGGTGTAGGGGTTTAGGAGTTCAGGGTTAGGGTTTAGGAGTTTAGGAGTTTAGGGTTCGGGGTTGAGGAGTTTAGGAGTTTAGGGTTCGGAGTTTAGGAGTTTAGGAGTTTAGGGTCCGTGGATTAGCAGTTTAGGGTTTAGGGTTTAGGGGTGTAGGGGTTTAGGAGTTTGTACATGTCTGTAGTGTAGGGGGTAGGGTTTCGTTTGAGGGCATCCGCAACGGTTGATAGATAGGGTTTTATCGTATTGCGGCCTTAATCTGTAGTATGACTAGGTTTGTCTGGGATATTGTACTTGTTTATACATAACAGGGGAGTGTCAGAGGGACTACAAGGGTATACTATTTCTAACATGACTCCGACCCCTCCTCAAAACTGTAATGTTAGTCCGGACACGGCTTAGAGACTTGAGGGTTTCAGGGCCAAAAGGGTTTAATTAGCGCCCGAAGGCATCTTCATTGTAGGTGCCGGAATCTTCTAATCAGAATCCCTGAAGAAACCCCAAGCACCGAGTATCTCAACATTCGGGTGGCAGAGAACCCACACAATTCAATAATCCGCATGGTTTTGGTATCTGAACTCTACTGCTTGTTGAATACTTGGACCCTTACTTTTTGGGCAAGGTGTGTTCCATAAACCCTAAACTCTAAACCCTAAACCTTATAATAGAAACCCTAAGCCCTAACCCCTCAACTCTCAACCCTAAGCCCTAAGCCCTAAACCCCTAAACCCTAAACCCTAAACCCCTAAACCCCTAAACCCTAAACCCTAAACCCCTCAACCCTAAACCCCTCAACCCGAACGTGTGTTCCAGAGGCTCTCCAGGGTCTGACTAAAGCGAGGTGAATGTCTGGGGCAAAGGCGAGGTTTGGAAGTAGAAAATTAATCTCAACCTCGTGTGTATAGTATGGGTTTAGAGTTTAGAGTTTAGGCTTTAGGGTTTTGGGGATAGAGTAGCGCATAGGTAGCCAGCTTGGGGGGAGGGATTCTGCTGTCTGGATTCTTGAGGGCGTCTGGGATATACTTATGATGGTTTTTCGCCCTTATTAAGGTGCTTGTCTCTTTACGTACTAAACCCTAAACCCTAAACCCTAAACCCTAAACCCTAAACCCTAACCCTAAACCCTAAACCCTAAACCCAAGATCCTCAAAGTACAGCCCTGCAAAAGATGGTTAGAAAGTCCCGACCCGAGGCCACGAACCCGCAGCCCGGAAGTAGAAGGCCTAGGGTTTAGGGTTTAGGGTTTAGGGTTTAGGGTTTAGGGTTTGGGTTTAAGGGGGTGAAGGCTTTCGGATGAGGGTTTAGGGTTTGGGGCTTAGGGTTTAGGGTTTTCTCGCCAAGGCACAGGAACAGGACCTGATAACGCCACTCCTCCACCTCGACCCATGCATGCTTCGAGGATTTTGTAGCATCCTTTAGCAGAATGTTGAGGTGCTGTAGGGCTTTCTGCGTTCGGAGATGCCTCTTAGATGGAGGGGGATTCTGTGCACGGGTCCATATAAACAGAACCCCTCAGTTCCGATATACATAAGACATAAGGAGGCTGATTTTTGGAAACTCCCATGTATCCTGCAAAAATCGGGGGATCAAGCATTGTTGGTTTCGGGGCGAGGTTTAGGGTTTAAGCCCTAACAGTACAACCCTAAGCGTCAGCGTATCCAACTAGTATATACTTTGGCTCGAAGTACCCATATATAGAGGCTACTTGTAAGGCCAAAGTAAGTATTAGTTATTAGTTGGGCAATTGGACCCTGATGGCTACAAGGCCAGCGCTGAACCGAATCTTCAGACCAGGAAAGCCGGAGCATGTAGCACTACCAAACTAGCTGCACCATTTTGTCTGGGACTCTGCATTCTACCCGTGTACAGCCCTTTCTTCCATGATTTAGAAGCCTGGGTAAATACCAACACCATTGTAGGGTTCGTAGTATTGTATAGATTTCGCCCAAGCACTATTATAATGTAGGGGCTTACAAGAGTGTGTGGCCAAATTGCAAAATACCTTGAATAAAGAACCACCAGAATAGTCTAGGTAATTATTTAGGCCCCTAAACCCTAAACCCCTAAACCCCTAAACCCCAAACCCTGAACCCCTAAATCCTAAAACCCTAAAACACTAAACCCTAAACCCTGAACCCCTAAACCATAAAACCCTAAAACCCTAAACCCTGAACCCCTAAACTCTAAAAGCCTAAAACCCTAAACCCTAAACCCTCAACCCCTAAACCCCAAACCCTACACCCTATATTTTCTATCTGGGACCCGGTCGGCGCTGTGCAGAGACTCTCGAAGCCGATCGTTTTGCACACCGTAGACGCCCCGTTCCCAGGGTTTGGGGTTTAGGGCTTCGGTTTTAGGTTTAGGGTTTAGGGTTTAGTTAGGGTTTCGGTTTTAGGGTTTAGGGTTTAGGGCTTTAGGGTTTTAGGGTTTAAGGCCTTAATGATGAATCGTGAAACATAGAGCCGATTCTTAAAATATAGGTGTAGGTTTAGCTTCATGTGAACCCCTGATTAAGATTCAACAGTAGAGTACTACTGAATCATAGTTAACGGGAAGAAAATTCGCTTCCAGGAAAAACCCTAAACCCTAAACCCTTAACCCTTCACCTTCATCTTGCAAGCCAGCTCACTTCCAGAAGGGGCCACACGCTGCGAACCGCTGCTGCAGTGAGGGCGCAGTGGTGGTCACTGGCCTTGGTTTTTCTTGTCTGTGCTTGCTTACCGTTAAAGACGGTGGATTCGTGTTCAGAATATATCAACAACTTGAACCCTAAGACGAGGGCTGTAGGGTTGTGGCAAAGCTGGGTTCTGCGATAAGCGACCTGAATTTATGGTTATAGGGGTTTGGGCTTATAGCTTAAACCCTAAACCCCTAAACCCCTGAAGCCCTAAATCTTAAACCCTAAACTTGAAACCCTAAACCCCTAAACCCTTTCCCTTAGCATCAAAATAGCCCAAAAGCCTTATATAATAGGGACTTTGGGCCCAAAAGCCTTAACATATGGGTAGTTGTCAAAATTATGGTCCCTTTTGGGGTACCCTAAATAATAGGTGCCGTATTATAATAAGGACCCCAAAAAGGGACCAAAATAATTTTGACAACCACCCATATGAGCCCTTTCCCTAAACCCTAAACCCTAAACCCTAAACCCTAAGCCCTAAACCCTAAACCCAGGGTAAGGGTTTTCTTTCAAGCCAAGGCGCCACTGCCAGGGAACTGAGGACGCCGAGAGCGCGCGGCGTCACCGTGGCGACGAAAGCGTCGGCCTCCCGCGGTTGCCATGGGCGGAGGCTTTAGTTATTTTTTTAGGGTTTAGGGTTTAGGGTTTAGGGTTTAGGGTTTAGGGTTTTTTAATGTTTAGGGCTTAATAATTTAGAATACCCTAGGGCTTTGGGTTTAGTTTTTTTGTTGTAGGCAGGGCCTTTTCGGTTTTGAGGGTTTAGGGTTTGGGGAAGTTCATTTCAGTTTGGTTCTTGTGAGGACGCTTGGTCTAAGTTGGGTTCCTGTCAGGGAGTTTTGGGTTTAGGGTTTAGGGTTTAGGGTTTAGGGTTTAGGGTTTAGGGTGTTTAGTTTAAGTTGCCGTAGTAGGGATAGGGATCTACAGTTAACAATGCATTTTCTTGAGTATGATAACTCAAACTTATTTCCCTAACAGTTGCCAGGTTTTTTTTTTTTT
>CAJNDV010034484.1:2361-16418 GCA_905221635.1 Symbiodinium sp. CCMP2456 | reverse complement strand
CCAGGTACCTACGATATAGGGTGCTAGAGGTTCTAGGGCCCTTTATACCAACCCTCAACCCTAAACCCTAAACCCGATAGGTACCTGGAGGGTTAGGGTGAAACCTGAAGCCTCAACTCTAAACCGCGAAGGCATGGAAGGAGGGGCAGGGGTGAGTCAGGGCTACTGAGGGCAGCTTTGGTCTGTTATTGGATAATTCTCTAAAGTAGGGTCCCTTTTGGGGGATCCTTTTTATAAGGGTGCCGTACTATATTGGGGACCCAAAAAGGGACCCTAATTTAGAGAACTACCCTATTGCTGTTGCTTGCCTTATAAGGTTGAACAAAGAGTGGTTCGGCTTAGGAGAAGAATCATAGATGATCTTAGTGGTCCTAGCAGCCACGGTGGGGCCCCCGAGTCATAGCCGGCCTCCAAGGCAGTATTCCCGGCCTCAGCAAGACTTGGGGTGTAGGGGTTCAGGTTTAGGTGCAAGAAGAGTAGTACTACGGCGACACGGTCATGCAAAAGAACTTACTATAAGGTCCAAGGTTTAACCCTCACCAGCAACCTATACAAACCCTAAGCCGTGTCAGGTTCAGCCTCTGGCCGTTTTCGATGCGGACGATGGAAAGCGAGTTGTTAGCAATCGCCAGTACTCCAGCATCCAGGACAGAACGCCCAAAAAAGAATGAGGCCAAGACGGATTAAAGGCAACTGTACCCCCTCGTAGTTCATAGGGGATGGGGGAATGAATGGGTCCCTATGACAGTGTCTTCAAGTCCAGTATAGACAGTCCCTCTAAGCCCATTCCCCCATTTTCGACTTTGAACCATCGAGTCCCTACCCCGGAACCCCAGAAATCCTAAACCCCTACCCTTACCATCAAAAGACTCATGTTTTCAGGCCTTTGGGTCCAAAGACCCTATTATATAAGGCTTTTGGGCTATTTTGATGGTAAGGGCTAAGCTGTAAACCCCCAAACCCCCTTCTGGTTTTCTGAACTCCAAAACGCGATGACTACTGCCGGACAAGCAGCTTCGGGACTCACGCGAATGAGTGCACGCCACAGCCCTAAACCCTAAACCCTAAACCCTAAACCCCTAAGCCCCAAATTCCTAAACTGCACAGAAACACCTGAATTATGCCGACACACACACACATACCTATAGTCTCCATTGTAGTTCCTTTTTGGGGTTACCTTATAGGATCCTAAATATAGAATTGGTTAAAATAAAAAAGGAACTACAATGGAGACTATAGGTACCTCCCAGAACCTCGCCGCATAGGGTCCCTCCCATGGCGTGTTTGATCAATTTGATCAAGCAGGAAGGTGGTTTAGGGGTAGGGTAATATACGGCTCCTCAACACCACGTACCCCAGACCCAAACCCCAAGGTTCATCTTCGAGGATACAAAACGTAGGCTACCAGAAGGCGCGATTGCGCCCACCTGCTGCTAAGGCTGCTGCGGATACCGCGGCGCATGCTGCGCTGCATGGCCTCACTGTGACGTTCACGAAACGCTGAGGGTGGTGAGAATGGCGGTGGAAAATAGATGACAGATGGATGGAAGGACGGATGGATGGCCGGACGGATGGATGACTGGATGGGTGGATGGATGGATGGATGGACGGACGGAGGGATGGATGGATGGGTGTACCATCATCGTCATCGTTGATGATCATCATCATAGTCCGAAGCCTCAAACCCTAGGCCCAAAGTGGCAAAGACAAAACAGGCCTCAAGCCGGAACCCCGAAACCTTCAAGCCCTCTGAAGCCCTGAACCCTAACCTAAACCCTAAACCCTAAATCCTAAACCCTAAACCCTAAGCCAACTGCTGCCGGAACTCCACGAGGTCCTCCACGTCCGGTTGTGAGGCCAGGGAGGACCGGGCAGAGAGGAAGGACGACCTAACGGGCTTAGGGTGTGCGGGCTTAGGGTTTAGGATTTAGGGTCTAAGGGTTTAGGGTTTAGGGTTTAGGGTTTAGGGTTTAGGGTTTAGGGTTTAGGGTTTAAGGGTTTAGGGTTTAGGATTCAGGGTTAGGGTTTAGGATTTAGGGTTTAAAAGGTTACGATTTAAGGTTTAGGGGGCTGTATGGCTTCAGGGTTATATAGGCTTCAGGATACAAGCCTTGGGTTGAGGGTTTAGTCGCCGACAGGAGACAGCAGCGGCGACAAGCGTCTGAAATCCCGGCATTGGAAACGCAACGTCGATATTGCCTTTCAAGTTAACACGAACCCCTATAGCAAACTGTTGGGTGCAAAGATCGACGGTGACAAAACAAGACTAGCACTCACAAGCTTGCTGATTCTGAGTTCCAGGTTATCCACTCCCGAAGACACCAAAAAAAACCCAAGCCCCAAACCCCAAACCCTACAAAAAAAAACTGCGGCTAATGGACAAAATCCTGCATGACCCTATGTACCTAAACTATGGGATGTATGGTACGATACTATATTTTGGGTCATGCAGAATTTTGTCCATCAACAGTATAAAACCCAATGCAAAAAGCCCCGAAGACACCAAAAAACCCCAAGCCCCAAACCCCAAACCATACAAAAAGCCCCTTACGGTATCAAACCCAAAGAGAAGGCTTCCTGCAGCCAAGGGACAACGCTGAGGACCTCCCCGCCGGGTCCCACTTCCCGGGTGCACAGAACGGAGCTCCACCTTAGGGTTTAGGGTTTAGGGTTTAGGGTTTAGGGTTTAGGGAGGAATTTATAAGAGGGGGAATGTTTCAAGTTTGGGCTGTGAGGTTTATATATTTTGTTGGTTGTGAATATGTTGTGTGTTTTATTCGGTTCTTAGGTTCTTTAAACTCTTGTTGCGGTTTTTCAAAGAACTAGTTAACTAGTTTAATCCGAGGACAGACAACTTGTACCAATAAGCCGAAACTCTGAGATGTGCCCGAACATCCAAAAAAGGAAGCATCCAGCCCAAGAAAACAAAACCCTAAACCCCTCAAGCCCTGAACTCCAAACCCCAAACCCTACTGACAACCCGAGAGCCTTTAAAGGCCCCGTAAGAATCCCTTCAACATCCCTTGAAGAACCCTAAGGGTTTAGGGTTTAGGGAGCCATACTGGGTTCTTGTTCAGGAATGTAATTTAAGATACCATAGTCGGGATCTACAGTAAACAATAGGGTTTCTTTATCATGGTAACGCAAGCACACCAAGTAGGGTTTAAGGTTTTGGGTTTAGGGGTGGTTTAGGGGTTTTAGAGCCGCGCCTTGCCCTTTCCTCCTGGGACATCGCCTGCTGCGAGAGGCGGTAAGCCGCCAGCTCCTGCAATTGTTTTATGAAACGCACGTATGAGTTCTACAGGTTTAGGGTTTAGGGTTAGGGACTTTAGGGTTTAGGGTTTGGGGCTTTAGGGCTTTGAAGTTTAGGGCCTTAGGGATTTAGGGTTTAGGGTTTTGGGGTTTAGGGTGTGAAACGCATTTATGGGTTCTAGATGTTTGGGGTTTAGGGTTGAGGGCCATGATGTGTTCCTTTAAAAGGTACAGCTGTGCCATGTCCAAAGTTTAGGGTTTTAGGTGTGATTGGATTCGGCTTGGGGGTTATGAATCCTTGTCGACCCATGGTTCATAAACGCCCTTCCTTGAAGCATTTAGGGTTTTGGGTTTTGGGTTTTTTTTTTTAAAGTGCAATAGCCTCTTTCTCCATCCGCCACGAGACTCGCCCATTTCGGGCCTACACTAAAGAACTCACTCGTCTCCAGCATACATATACAGAGCCGAGTCGGCAGACAACATATCAGAATGCACGACTGCATCTCGCTCTTCTGTCCTTCACAGACTCTTTGGGCATTCACCTAAACTCAAGTCACAGAAAACCCTCCTGCACACTTGCCACACTACAGAGTCAACTCACCTCACTCCTCTGGACTCACTGCCTTTGGGCTGTCAGGGTTCATCTCCATCGAGAACAACGAGCCATGGGGCAACAAGATCACCATAGTAGAGGTCGTCGTAGTAGAGGCCGTGGAGACATCCAGCGGGCGAGGCACAGACGACTCCACACCAGGGACCAGAGACACTGTCATGCCCGTCACCTGTTCAACAGCTGAGTTCCACGTAGCCGAGTCCAGCGTAGACGAGGCGGAGGAGGTCGAAGGGCACGCCGAGGAGGAAGAGGACGTCAATGAGGATGTACCGCTCACCAGTGACAAGGGCGCAGACAACCAGGCCATCGTCAGTGAAGTAGGTGGCACCATCCAGGCAGCAGCCGTCGTTGTCGAAGTTGAAGAGCTCACCATGCCCGACCCCACCTCCGTGGCCACCAACACGGCAGCATGAACATCCTCGGATCCATTTCCCGACTGCGGGCGGCTGCCACTGTCCACCAGAGGACTTACATCACGACTTCGGGAGCGCTCCCGAGGAGTGCCTCTCACCGGTCCACGTTGCATCTCCACCCCACGGTCAACTCTTGCACGAAGGTCACCTTCACGTACAAAGCGAGGAGGGGGTCGACGCGAGGACAGTCTTCTCCTACCATTTGTACCGCCACGAGGAGCTGCATGTGGTGGTAGGGCTGGGACTTGCCAACGGTCGACGTTGGTAACAGCGACGTCTTCGTCGGCCTGGAGAACATAGAGGTCCCTGTCATATTCAGCAGGCCAGTTGCCCACTGGGTCTTCTCGCTGCAGACCTCGATAGACACGGCTCACACCTTCCCTCCATAGACGGCGCCTATATCCTGCCACTGTGTGAGGTTCATGATGGGGTAGCATGCTCTCAAGTTCACCCATCGTCCCAGGGAAGCCAGGTTGAAGAAGCACCGAGGGGTTGTCGACATAGTGGTGGGTCAACGTAGTCGACGTCCCAGAGCCAAATGCTGCCTCACGCGAGATGACCTCCATGACGTGTTGTTCCATCATGCGACCATTGAAAGGCGAGGCAGACATTGGCATTCTCAGCCAGTGAAGTGCCTCTTCTATAGCGACACCCAGCAGGCGGTCACGGTGAGCGAGTTCGCGACGACGAGCATGTAAACGATAGATCAGGTCGACGACGTCGATCTGATTACTCTGGGCCCCCTCCCTGTTAATGGCATCGCGTACAACATCACATGGCCAAACCACAGAAGTCGAAGTAGTAGTCGACGTGGTCGAGGAGGTCCATGTTTGCATGAGCCATGTGTCATCCTCCAACGTCGTGTAAGGCATGACAGACGAGGTTGTTGACGAGGTGGAGGGCAAAGAGGAAGAGGATTGCTCAGCCCAGATCCCAAGAAGTTCACCCCCCAAAGCCCTCTGCACAGTCTCAGCCTGGAGGTGTGCCGTTGTCGAACTGTTAAGTGTCACCCCGTCGGAGTCCACAGGCGGTGGGGCGCGATGGTCAGCCGAAACTTCAGCACTGGTTTCCGTCTGGCAGCGCGGAGGCGATCTGCTACGGATTCTTACACTGGCCGAGGAGCTGGAAGACGAGGAAGCTGCTTCACGTTCCAGTTCATCTGACGCAGCGATCCTGGCACTACCCGAGTCTTCCACTGTGGCCACATTGCGACCATCCCCTGAGCTAGAAGCCGGCATGAGGACAGGGGGTGGGCCACTTCGATCATACATGGGTGGTGGGGAGTCCAGTACTTCGCTGTCTTGCAAGCCTATTGACAGGTGTCGTTCAAGAGAAGTTGCAAACAAAGTTGTGAACTGTCGGATCCAGGAGAAGTACCTCATTCTTTCGGCATCTGTTCGTGGCACCCTCTGTACTGGAAGGTAGCCTCGCGGTCGGAGTCGACGATGTAGCACCTCCAGTATCGCCTCGAGGCATTGTACTCCATCCTCAACCCGCTGAACCAGGCAACGAAGAGCCCAGCGCGATTCAGGTCCTGACTCAAAGGAGTTGTGGTCATCCAAGCGGTCCAGGAGGTCCTCAACGCGCGTAATGGCTTCCGACGGAACCCCGTTTTCTTGGAGAAGAGCACGCTCGGCCCCCGTGAGCTGCATGAAGAGAGTCTCCTCCACCTCGGCTGGGATCGTTGGGACCTCCGTGACTACCGGAAAAAGACCATAGTTCGGCGGGAAGTACTGCATATCACCCACAGAGGTAGACGAGGATGTAGTCGATGTCCAGGAGTGCTGGTTGTCATAGTCCCAGTCTCTCCACCCCCACCATCCATTGTCATGCCAAGGCACAGTGTCCCATTGATCAGCATCCCATTGCTGCCACTGTCCAGACCAAGGGTCAACATCTGTGAGCTCAGTGGGGGTGGAAGAGGTAGCATTTATGGACGGCTGCACTGCATGTGGTTCCTCCTTCTCCTCCTGCCGTGGCTGCTGAACTGTCCCGGACTGCCCCAGTAGGGCCATCCTTTTGTTCTTCTCGTCGACATAGCGGGTGAGCCAAGCAGGCTTCCATTGTCCAGACCAGTAGGCATCCATGCGCGCCTTTTTCCTTTCGGATCGCTGCGGTCCCATGCCGCCCCTGTGCGCTCGTTGTTCAGCTTCTGTGCGTTCACGGGCTTGCCACACACCCCGTTGCCAGAAGCCGACTGTTTGGGCACCTGAAGAGCTCGATGAAGAGTGTCCTTCCTGCCATGAGCTGTTATCCTCAGGATCATCAACATGAGATTGGCCCGCAGTAGTCGAGTCAGCGTCATGTGGAGGAGGGTCCGAACGAATATCGAATTCTTGTCCATAGAATGTCACCCCTTTCACGGTTGGTTCACCCCATTGGTTCGAGGTGCCAGTAAGGCGGAATGACTCATCCGAGGACGAAGTGCCTGGAGCAGTACCCTGTTCCGCCTCTTGGCGCAGGAGTTCTTGCCGACGGTTTCGAATGGTCCCGTTGGGATGATGCCACCGGTCCACTCCCTGTCTGCTGGAGGTGCCCCTCTGTGTGGTACCTTGAGGAGCAACATGACGAGATTGGCGTAGAATACCGGAGGGCGTCGTCAAGGTCGACGGGTCACGCCCATGAGGGGGATGTCGCGGTGCAGCTCTGTGTCCTCGTAGGTCACGATCGTCCAAGAAGTTTTCCAGCCAGTCCACCGTCACGGCCTCCTCGTTTTCGGTCCCTTCTGGGCAGGGTGCATGTCTGATACGCGCAAAGGGGATGGGCATTTCCTCCGGGATGGGTGCAAGAGTCACCCCTTCGGGCAATTGCTGTGTCACCCCCCATTTCGCCAGCTCTTCTTCCTGTAAGCCTAGGCAAACTTCTTCATCCCAGCGACTGGCCATGTAGGTTGAATGGTTAGAGGAGGAGCCCGCTGGTGCGGCTGAAATTGACAAAGATGTCCCCGAAAAAGTCACCCCCGTACTTGAACATGAAGACGACGTAGTCCACGAGGAGCTCGGCCAGGTAGAAGTCAACCCATTCACCCCATCCGGAGACATAGTCGACGAGGACGGCCATGGATGGTGCACCTGAGCACCTCCTGGGTTCCCCACTGAAGGAGGGGAAGAGGAGGAGGTGAGGCAGGCCGAAGAAGGGCACGAAGTCGAACTCCCCGGCCAGGGCGAAGATGTAGACGAGGAGGCGGAGGGCGGGAACATGCTCGGTAGATCCGAAGTACCATTGACCACATCCCCCGGCGCCGTGTCATTCCAGGCCGAGTATGCGGGAGCCGTGGCAGACGAAGTATAGGGCGATGTCCACGGGTCAGTGTCCCAAGCACTTGCCATATGTTCAGCAACCTCTTCTTGCGTCCAGCGACGTCCACGATCTGAGGAGGAAGAAGGCTCTGCAGGGTCAGCATCTCCACGTGGTAGGGCACGGTCATCACCAGGTTGTAGAACAGCAGCCCCAAAGAAGAAGGGGACGACGATGAGGCAGGCGAGGCCGAAGAGGGGCATAGTGGCCATTGTGAGGGCGCGGAGTAGGCGACGAAGGGGTTACCAAGGCGCCTGGAGCCAAAGCTGGGGCAAGCGAAGCGAACTTGTGCCTTCACTGTGCGGAACAAGTAGTTGCTTGCGCAGACCTGCAGTACCCAACTTGCAGAGCTCTCATGTGATGTATTTCAGGAGGAGATAGGTGTGTCAGCCCACAGCTCCAAGCAACAGCACACGAACTTCAGGAGGTGGGGCAGGCGGGCAATCAGAGACGTGAGCGTATGCGGGCATGTGAATTCATCTGCGAAGACAAATGCAGAGCGAGATGCCATGTGAGAGTGAGTTGTAGTCTAACGAGAAAATTGAATCGGAAGGACAGAAAGTAGGGTAAAGACCAACATCCATGAGCATTGCGACATAGTGAGAGGCATACTGTAGGGCCTCAGTCATTTGTGAGAGCCAAAGGACTTCTTGGGCAGTACGACAAGCACACTAGTAGCGCAGGGACAGCTGGCGGCCCGAAGACCAACGAACATCCCATTGCCGAATGTAGTCTTTTCTCACATTGGACCAGTAGCGACGATCCTGTGCATCTCTGATCCAGTGGACACCGTATGTTTCAGCAAGCTGGCGTTCTGTGCAGCTTGCGTAGAACCTACCTGGGTGACGGAGGCTCGTGGTAGGGGACAGCGCTTGTTGTGCTCTCCACCATTGCATGTTCCTCCAGCGCAGTGCACGGAGGGGCGGACAAGCCAGAGGGACGCCATGGACCATCTCAATGCGTCTTGCCCAGTGTCCGTGCAGCATATGCTGTAACGTGAGAATGCGCTCGGACCACCTGGCGATCCGGTTGTTCTGAAGCCACACGCGTACGAATCTCATTGATCTAGCATTCCACTCAGGCCAAAGTTCACCCCCAGAACGTTTGAGGCCAAAGGCAGTCCTACATGCGTGAGCTTGTAGCACATTGAGGCTGTGTAGGTCTGCAGAGCTCCAATGAAGTGCACCACCGATCCAGTTAAATTGGGCTTCTACTAAAGTACGCATGATGGACGTTTTCTGTGTCCAGGAGCCAGTCGCGGTGAGGACGTCCTTGTGGGCCGCAACAGCAGCTCGTGTTCGCGAAATGATATCACGAGCCTGTTCAGAGGGGTCATCAGAAAGTGAGAAGTTCACCCCGAGAACGCGGATCGCCTCACCCCAGGGCGCAATTTTGAACTCACTCTCCTGGATTTTTGCCCTCCTGGCCCCCGAGTAGTGGGAGTTTGCCACAATCTTGGTTTTCTCCGTGGCAAGGCGTAGACCAGCTTGACCCAGACAGCGATCAACAGCACGGATGCGACGACAAAGTCTGCCAAGTTGGGTCTCGATCAAAAACACATCGTCCTGGTAGAAGAGAAGATCCAAGTCAAGATCCTCAAAGGCCCTGCCAAGTTCACCCCACTGCCGACACGCCACAAGTTCACCAAGTAGTGCATCAACAACAAGGCCAAAGAGTTCCGCGCTTTCGGGAGCTCCCTGTTTGATGCCCACGTCGGGACGAAGAGAGATAGCGGAACCACCAGGAGCCGTACCATGCAAGGTATGACTGTGCAATTGTCTCAACATGTACTTCAGTTCATTGCTGACATGCTTGCCACTGAGACGTTGGACAAGAAGATCTGCGACCTTTGTTCTGTCCACTCTGTCGAAGGCACCCGCCACGTCCAACTTGCATAAAAGAAGGGGCTTCTTCCATTCACGAGTGACGTCCCGAAGCCGAGACAGGCAGCCAACCAGGTCCGCAGATTGCCTCCCTTTGCCACAACACGATATGCGTGAGCCGCGCCTGACAAGTGGTAAAACTCTGCTGCAAACCAATCTGTTGACGAGCTTGTTGAAGGCAGACGACACTGCGATGGGTCTGAGGTCTGCAGGACGACGAGGATGAGGAATCTTCGCCAGCAGAGCGAGGTAGCTGTGCCCCCATGTGGCAGGGAGTTCCTGACGGGCAACAATGTGATTGATCAGCTCCAGCAAACTCGGCCCCAACGACTCATGGACAGCGACTTGACGAAGCAGGTGAACACCAATACCATCTGGGCCAACCGCACTGCGACATCGCATGTATTGAAGTTCCTCATGGACGTGGTGCATCTCAAACGGTTGAAAGGGAGTCTCGTCGTTGGAGAGCTCGGCTGCTTTCACAATATCATCCAGTTTCTCATCCCACTTGTAAACTTCGCCCCCTGTGGTCATCTTCTCCGCGAGGTGGTCATGGATCTCACAGGTGAGTTGCTGGGAGGAGCGGTCTTCAAGCATCGCACCCCACCACCCCCGGCATCGCTTCTTCTCGTTTTGAAGGAGGCGATATTGCTCCCAGTCACCCCCCAGGATGGCAGACAGGCGCTCTTGCTGCCACTTTTTCCTGGCCTTACGGCGAAGTTTGTGAGCTTTCTTCCAGTCAGCGGCGATGTTGGACAGGCGCGCATCGCGGATGGCTTTCTTGGTGTCGATGTCGTCCTTGTACGCCACTGAGGTCCTGGGCCGAGTGCAGGCTTTGGCGATCGCAATCAGGTCATCCTCGTCAACCAAGTCGGTCTCAGGAAGTCCCGTGTGCACCCACCTCGCTCGCGAGTCGCTGTTCCACCTACTCTTGGTGGGCCCCGATGCAACCATGATGTCAGCGAAGAGCAGCGCGTGGTCGGACCCAATTGCCAGGCGACGTTCAGCATCAAATGTGAGGGGCGACAGGTGTACTTGACGAGCCAGCATGACATCGATCTGTCTACCCTCCCGCTCCTCATCTCTCGGGAAGTGGGTCGGCGCGTGACGAAAGAGAAGGTCAGGAGGGACAAAGTTCACCCCAAGTTGGAGCAAGTCGTGGGCAAGGGCATTGAAGTTGTGGTTGCCTGTGCCGATCTCTAGCTCATCCATCTCGTTGATCACCCACGGAGGAACCTCGTTGGCATCGACTCCACATAGCAGCGGCAGGTGACGGTATTTACGCGGACACTTTGCCAGGAACTCATTAACAGCCGCCTGGTAGACATTGTTCGTCACCCCAGTGTGGCAGTGGAGCGATCCAAGGATGACTCTCCCCATGCCATGCAGTTTTGCCACAACCCAGATGCCCCGACTCGTGCATACCTTGAGGACCACGGAGTCAAACTTATCAATGGCAATTCCCACACCCACACCCCTCCAGTGCAAAGGATCACGATGGCAAATCCAGTGGAACTCATCTGAGTCATTCTCCTCCCAACCAACGTCACCCCTAGAAAGTTCTTGCACAAAAATCAGATCAAGGTCGGTTGCAGCCACATCCAATATTTCCGGACGTTGGCCGGCCAGATTCCACTGTCCTGCACGGCCCCACCTGTGTATTCCACACGGATGAGCCCGGGACGGCCGATGTTCCTTGGGACGCAGTGGCACGGAATCTTCAGCAGGTGATGAATTCGCAGTGAAACATGTTTGACGTCGCTCTCAAAGTTCCAGCTCGAAGGCGTGTTTCGCCTCCATGGTCGAGCAGCCAGCTGTGCGGGAAACAGCAGTGATACTGACCCAGCCTCCTGTGAGAGTAACCGTTTCCTCGTCACGGGGAGCCCTGTGAGCAGAGCTTCCTAACTTGAGCGCACCACACCAAACGGTGCCCATGTTCCAATCGCAATCGTACATGGAGATTTGGTCGTTAACCACCCCAGCAACTCCCCCGGCATGGTTGGCATGAGCAGCTTTAGCAAGAGCGATAGTAACACGCTTGATCATGCTAACATGTGCGCTGCGCAAGCGGGCATTACGACTCTTGACGAAGCTTGCCCACATGGTGCGCTCTTCCCCATTGACCCTCGTGGAGGGCAGGACATGCTTGATCTGGGCAAATGCCTTTATGAGCTGCCACATGCGATTTCTGAGGTCTGTCTCTTTCTCTCCATCCCTGAGCGAAAACCGAAGCATGCCAACTGATCGCCTAGGCCCGAAGATCGCAAGCTTCTCCACATCGATCAATGCCTTGATCTCCGGCATGGACATGATAACAGCAGCTTCTTCCTCGATGACACTTCTTTTCGTGTCTTGGAGCCAGCCTCCAATGACCAAGGTGCGTCTATCCTCCTCTGAAAGAAAGTCACCCTTGTCAGGCTCGGGCATGGCTGAACTCACCCCTGGTCCTGGAGTACGCTTGTTGTCTTGACGGCGAAGATAGTCGGCCCACGGATCACTAGGGCCAGCAGCACCTGACGGCTCACCCCGGGGAGCCACAATCGCAGAGTCCTTGTTGGAGTGCAGCTCGTCCATTTTAACCTTCATGTTCTTGACTTCAGCAGCCAGGTTGTCAAGGGAGACCGAGGTGTCATGTGCTGCTTGTCTTTGATGGGCGATATCCTTCTCAGCTACGGTGGTACGAGCTTGTAGGTCGGCAACCGCACCTTGAACTCGTCCCTGTTCAGCCTCGACACGATCAAGGCGTCCTTGAAATGACCCCCAAGCACTACGCATTTCAACCACGTGACCTGAAAGAAGGGCACGTATCTCTTTGGCTGTGAGAGGCTGGTCGTCACCAATGCTGGCTCGCTTGGTGGGGCTATCCAGATCTTCTTCATCATCCGGGACAGCTCGAAGACGTGCATGGCCTGGCCGGTCGTCTCGTTTTCTCTTTTCTTGCTTCACTTCTGTCTTGACCTTGTGACTCATGCGGTGACTCATGCCAGCGTCCACATCCGCAAAGATCTCCTCGTCTTCTGCAATCTCCGTGGGGGAGCCAATCTCGACCATCATCTCAGCCGGGTCGGCTTGCGTGGGGTCATTGTCGGCCATCGTCAGAAGTTCACCCCAGCGGCAAAGAGGACGCAAAGAGAGGAAAATCCAAAGTCACGTCACCCCAGGGCACCCACCAAGAGCGTCGCCTCCGTCACAGCAGTCAAATAGTTTTGGGCACTTTCTCTCCAAAGTCTCCCCCGATCCAGCGAACTCGCCCAGCGGAAACAAGTAGAACTCACCCAGGACGATAGTACCCCAGCCGTCAACTTGTTAAGGAATCGAGTAGCCGAGCGGGTTCAACACCAGGCCGAGGGCGAAGAGGTCAAGGAGGAGGTCGCAATCGAGGGAGCTCGCGAGAGGAAGAGAGGGGGGGGGCCAAAGGGGAAGCTAAGAAAGAAAGAAAGCCTGAAGGAGCCAAACAGCTTGAGCCAAAATGGCTACAGGGGTTTAGGGTTTAGGGTTTAGGGTTGTCAGGCTTTAATCAAGGAGGGGAAGCTTTTGATCCTGGGCCACATGGCTACCTGAGGATGTGGCCTTTGCAGTTTGTTGGCTCCTGTGCTTTGAGACGAAAGCTTAAGGTTTTTGCTGTTCGAGCTTTGCGGTTGAACCATATCAAAACACCTATACCAACCCTAAAGGCTGCAAACATTAAAAACCCCCTCTAAAATTGACAACCCTGCAAAACTCATCGAACTCCTGCCTGCTTAGGGTGCGCTCAAGAAATACGCCTGACAGCGATTCTCAATAAAATTGGAAGACCCTATTCCCGGAGGCCCTGCAAAAACAAATAAGAACCCTATGCCCAGAGGCCCAGCAAAGAGAAATATCAGAGCCGCCCGTCACATCCCTGACTGACTTGGGGTGCCATGCCTCGCAGCAAACACTTCTGCCGCATGGCAAGACGCCCCAAACAACCACTCCCGTAAACCCGAAACCTGTAACCCTTACACAATCCTGTAAATCACTCATAAAGTTGTTGCAAACCCCGTACATAAAATCATCAACACGTGATGAAAACCTATAGAACCCCGTTACAAAAAACACAACTTAACCCCGGACACTTCTTAGCTCCATAACAACGCAAAAGCTGTCCACTGAAGGCCGGCAACCCTTCAGTGCTCTCTGAAAAGCCCCGGCGAAGCTCTCAGGAAACGTTTCCACAAACCCCAAACACTTCAGAAACTCATATAGATCCTGAACCCCCTGCCAACAACTCCCTTCAAAAAATACACTAAGTTGAAACTACACTCTAAAGCCTTAAACCCCCTCTTTTCAAAGAAAAAACATCTCCCCTACTAACAAAATCCTAAACCCCAAAACCCCCCTTTAAAAAACAAAGAAGACCTCCCTCCCTAAACCCTAAACCTGAAACCCTAAACCCCAAAACCCTAGACCCTAAACCCTAAAACCCTAAACCCCGAAACCCAAAAACCCCAAAATCCTAAAACCCCTAAACCCTAAAAGCCCTAAACCCTAAAAACCCTATAAACCCTAAAAACCCTAAAATGGGTTCAGAGTTCGGGGCTTCCCCCCTTTCGCTCCTGCAGGCTCAGCCTTATTTCG
>CAJNDV010034483.1:11546-29527 GCA_905221635.1 Symbiodinium sp. CCMP2456 | reverse complement strand
TATGGAATGCCCTATAGAATACCCAATAGAATGCGCTATAGAAAACTTTATACAATGGCCCCCTATATATGCAGTATGCTATTTAGAATACTTTATAGAACAACTTATAGAATACCCCATGTATGCGATACCCCATATATAGCTTATATGTACTCTATATGAAATTTGGTGCTATCGAACCGCCTTTCAACAATCTCATTTTCTGAAAACGCGGCAATTCGATAGCACCAAGTTTTCTGAAACGACACCCTTCGGAAAAGTTGATGCTATCGGACCGCGCCTGCTTGTTGTCCGTATTTGCAATGGATGCGACAGCGGTTCGATAGCACCATTTTCGAAGCAAGACCTTCGGAAACTCTGGTGCTGTGTTAAGATCTGGAAGAGACAGCGGTTCCGATAGCAGCACATTTTCTGAAACGACACCCTTCGGAAAATTTGGCACTATCGAATCGCCCTTGTCTGTTGTCCGAGTTTGCAACGGATAGCAAAGCGGTTCGATAGCACCAATTTTCAGCAGGAAACGGGTGAGGCGACAGCACATACGGCTCCCGGATTTGGCATTCATTGGACAAGTAGTTTTACGTACCAAAATTATTGAATTCAATAGGGCCTGTCGAATTCAATACGGCTGTCGGATTGAAGATTGAAGATGCCTCAGAAAAATTTCCCAGGGCATCTTCAATATTCAATCCGACAGCCCTGTCGAATTCAATAGGGCCTATTGAACTCAATAGGGTTTACGGACTGCGCGAAGAGGATTCCAAAGACAATCTACTATCAACTATCGTATCTAGTGTTGGTATTACTGCACACGTGCTAGAGTTCAGAGTACACACACACGCACATACAGGTTAGTCTTTTAAGCAAGGGGGCAAGGGTCAGGGGCATAACAGACAGGATTTACACCAAAACCGGTAGATAACCCGGGGGGTACCATATACATATATATATATATATATAGATTTATTTATTTGTTTATCTATTTATATGTACATTTATACACCAACACACACTCATGTATGCACGTGTATAGGTACGTGTGTACATATTTACATCTATATATATATATATGTTGTACATCCGTATCTATGACGAGCGAAAGAGATGCATAGATGCATGCATGTATGTGTGTATATATATATATATATGTGTGTGTGTGTGTGCGGTTTGTAAGTGTACATATATGTATAATTGCGCATGTGATGTGTTTGTAAATGTTTGTTTTGAAGAAGTTCCGGAAACAACAAGGCAGTATGGGGAATCACTGCCAGGCTGGAGAAAGTCAAGACGATTGCGGCTCCTGGGGTTGAATGTGAGATTAGGGTTTAGGGTTTAGGGTTTAGGGTTTAGCGTCCAAGCTTAAGGGTTTACGGTTTAGATTTTGGGATACGGGTTTCGGATTTCAGGTATAGGGTTGAGGATCTCGCCGAAGGGCTTACTTCGGGTGGAGGGCGGTCTTGGCTTTGAGTTTCGAGTCTGGGTTAGGTTTAGATTGAGGGTTTCTGTTGCAAGTTGAAGCTCTCTGGCGGGTCTATTCTAAGATGAATGGGAAAGGATGGTTGTGCGATGCACAAGAGGCTTCAGAACGCTTTCGCAAGCTTGCCAAAGGGCAGCAAACCTTAAACCCTGAGCTAAACCCAAAGACCCGGCTGAATCACCACGACCTCGAACCCCGTTGTGAAGAAGCGCCGAAGCCTGAATGTCCAGAGCCTACAGCTCGGGCTTCAGGTTTATAGTTTGTAATAGCCTTTCAAATCCGAACACCTCAGCTCCTGAACCCAGAGACTCCGAAACCCTTTAATTATGGAATATACTTTAATTCTTAAATTGGGCTCCTAGTGTAGTTCAATTTAGATTCCTTAATTAAGGGTTTTTTGGAGTCTCTCCTACACTCTAAACTAAACACTACATTCTGGGCTCCCAAACCCGTGCAGCCACTAGCGAATCCTTGGGTCTGCCGTAGCGGGCTCAGGACGAGCACTGCAAGGCAGGGCCTGGTCAAACCGTGTATAATAAAGGGGCCTTAATAATTGGAATAGGGTTTTGGGGTTCCTTTAAAGGGCTCCTTAAAGGGTTCTATAAGGGCTACTATAAGGGTTTAGGGTATCGGGGCTTCAGTAAAACATTAGAATAGGGGTTTCGGTATCTTATACTACAAGGAACCCCCCCAAATAGTACTGGCAATTGTTTACGCCCCTATATGGCTTAAGTTCGAGGGTTTAGGGCTTTGGCTTCAACCGCTCCGAGTCACTTGATGTAAGGATTTGTGGGTTTGGGGGTGTGGCGCGGTTGGATGTGGAGAGATTCTGCACGACATGTGTGTTTTCAAACCTTCTGCAGGCCGAAAGTACCGTGTAGAGTTCAGGTTTTGGGGTTGGGGGTTTTTATCGATGACACTCGAAGAGCGAGTTGAAGGCTTTCTAGCCATAGCTGACAGCCCCGAGAGGAAGGAGTGGAGTTCCAAGTCCTGGTCGGCGACGCTGGCGCAGACAGTTCTCGGCCTGCATTGGCGATACAGCTTGCACAGGTGCCGCAATTGTTGGTAGAGCTGCTCAGAGGTACTCCTTGTGCATCTTAACACACACAAGCAGATGTGTGTGTGTGTCTATATATATATATATCCACATACATACATACATACATACATACATACATACATACATACAGACATACATAGTCATGCCCAAAGCCTTGTAGAATCTTTTCTGTGGAATTTGAAGGCCCTAAGTCTCTACAACGGAAATTATACACCAGCCCCAGTGTCGAAGCTTCAAGATTCGCCTTCACACAAAGAGTTTACTCTCATGTCGCTCTTTACACCTCCACCTTCTCCCGGCAAATCTGCAGACAGCGTCGCTGCCATGTACAATAGAAGCCATAAAGTCGGAACATTACGATCCTCATGGCCTTAAGGTAAAGTATAAGGGATCCCAGCACAAATCATCCTAAACCCATCTTCCAACCTTCTGACCCTAAACCCTAATGGCTTCAGCCAACATACAAATACAGCCAACCGCGGTTTAAGGTTTAGTTTACCAAGCCAAACCCTAAACCATCCTAAACCCTAAACCCTAAACCACCTATCCTATCCCCTTAACCCCTAAACCCTAAACCGTGGTTCGCTGTATGTTGGCTAAAGCCAGCTGGAGACATGGGCCCTTGAGCTGCCTGAACACCCCAGCCTCCAACTTTTCAGGGCCGGCCTACCTATGTAAACCCTAAGCAACCTACCTTTAGGGTTCCATACGGTGACTTCCTTGTATAAGTCTTTAAGGAAGGTAAACTATTTGGGGTCCAGGCGGGGTTTAGGGTTCGGGGATTGTGGGCCAAGCATGACTAAATCCTGGATCGCCCGTCAGATTTGCTTTCGAGGCTTCAAGCCTGCTCGGGCCCTCTGCAAAGACCTGCAGGTGGCCGAAATAAGGCCAGGGCGCCAAGGATTGAGGGTGGAGGTTGCAGGGTTCACAGGCTCTTGGTTTTGTGGCTCAGAAGCTGGTATATCACTCGAGCTTGTTGTTTCTGCTTCCGGGGACTGCATGTATGAATCATTTGGGACGGCACTGTTGTTGTTGAGTACTTCACCCGCACAATCCCCCTCCAAAGAACCAGCTTTGAGTCGCCGCCTTCGCGAAACCTGCAGATGGTAGCCCGATTTCAGCAAAGCCCCGTAGGACTGTGGCTATGACTAGAGCCCTTCCACATCTGAAGCCTGGATCCCGACAGAACTTAGCCAAAAAATCGAATGTAAGTCAGCTTTCGACACGAGTCGCAGTGGCCATCTGTGAGCCCTAAACCCTCAAGCCATCTCTGAACAGGCCATATCGGAATCTTGGATGCAAACCAACACCTTCAAGGTCTAGTGGACCTCGCAGTTGTTTCATTCAGTGATGGTATGGGTCATCTGTTGAAGTCCACCAAGCGATGGGGAGGGAGGGAGGGAGGGAGGGAGGGAGGGAGGGAGGGTCAGACAGAGAGGGAGGAGTTGCATCAAGGTTTCATTGTAGGGATCAAAATGGTGTTCTTTCAAGGAACCTGTGCCGGGTCCTTTACGAGTTTACGTGAGACCCTGCCGAGAGCAAAACGACCTGACTGGCGACACTGCTTGCTGACCTGTGAAGCTTTCAACGGAAGTTAAGGCGTAAGCTCTAGGAGCTTGACATCAGGCCGGGGGATAGTGGTTGTTATGAGGCTGCAGCAATGTTTGCAGACAGTCCAAGTGCAGCAAAATGCCTTGAACATCCCTGAATCCCGGGAAAGGGGATGCTAAGAAATTAAGTAGTTCTATCTTGCAATCAAAACTACCTCCTGTCCAGCGTCCCACACAGACTTGCGCACCCCTGCAGAGCTGAACCAAACTGGGGCTAAATTGAAGTTGGCCAGATTCAACTGCTAGTACGGGTGTAGTGAGTGCCCACGATATGGAAGCAAACATATGATTGGGACACTTTCAACAGTACAGGAAAAGATAATGAATATGACAGCATATGTGCCAAAGAATGCCAAAAGCTGAGGAGGCTAAAATTAAGAAAACCTTAAAAATCTAAGTAAAGCTAAATACGTCCATGGCTCCTAGTCGCATGTAGCAAAAAAACGTTTATGGCAAGGGTTGAGGAGGTGCCTGAGTGGGTCGTCCATCATGAGTCGCTCCAGACTGAATCAGACTTTTTTGCTCCGGCCATGAGAGACTCCGGCGTCTGAAAGCCTGGAACATGGAGCAACAGCAAGGAAAACTTAACGAAAACGAAGAAAACCGACAGAAACTAAGAAGAACTAAAACAGCCTAGACAAAAACAATAAACAACTTAAAAAGTTGAACAAAACAAACTAGAACAAACTAACTAATTCCTATTTCGGGCTTGCCCCCGGGACGGTTTTTTCAGCAGCCTTCCTAAAGAAGACTGGAGCCTCTCAGAGGCTCAGTAGCCCGCCTGTGAAACATCATGCAGTGAGCAGTCACATGCCAAAGTCTCGGTCTAGCAGGTTTAACAGTGGAATGACCTCTCATTTGCCCTGCAAGTGACGGATTCTAAGCAAAAGAGTCTTGGAATATTTAGTTCCCTTGCTCGTGGTCTGACCGTGAAAAGGCCTCCGATATAGATGGTACACGCATGACTTGAAACTACGAGGTGCGCGGGGTACACGTGTTAGGGGAGCGAAAGCTTGCGATGGCGGGTGTATTGCGGATGAAGGAGGCATAAAGCCTAGCAGCGATTGATTGCTACGGTGTGTGCTGCCAGTCTCGTGTCCTAGAGGGTAAATCTGAGAACACAAGGCGGGTAGGATCGTCAACCGTTGCCCGAATCAACCATGATCGTGCAGCAATAGACTGCGATCGGTTTTTTGAAAGAGGGGGATGCTGGCAGACATGTTCTTAGGATCTATGTTGGCTATGACCGTGCGCAGCACTACCACAAGTTCACGGCGGCTTGCTGCGAAGAGTTTGCATGTCCCAATAGCTGCCCACACAGACATAGCATAATTATGACGCATAATTTAAAAATACTGTTGGAGCGGTGTCGAACATTTTGAGCTTGGAGTTCTTTGGATGTAGACTTGCTTCGATCTCTTTGACGGTGTGCTCGTTAGGCAGTGCTGAAGTTTTGGGCAACTCTGTAACCGGACCTTTAACTCCTGTTAGAGCTGTAATATAGGATTCTGAGCAGTATTACTAGTATTATTCCGTAGGGTCCCCGATTCAGTATTTCCGAGGTATATTATACCCAAGAGCCCTGTTCTTGTAAAGGCCAAATACCAAGCCCAAGAAATGAAAGCTCAGGATTACATTGTCCAACATGCACCCTGCGACGTGGCCATCATCAAAGAGTCTTCTTGCCGCACATGGGAGCTATCCCCTACGACATCTGCTTTCATCGCCGGAGAGTTTGGGTAATTCGCTTAAGCGAGGTAGAGGGTAAAGGGGACGAACATTCAGCTTCCCAAGCCCTACAATTTCGGAAGGATGATTCATATTCCCCAGCTCAGATAAAGCTTAAGCTGGCCTTCATTCCTTACCTCGAGAGCTTCGCAGCTCACTGTAGTCGTGAATTTGTTTTACGATATTTGAGTGTCTTTCATGTCCCGCGCTAGTGTACCAGCTTGATGGGCCTTGAGCACTCGCCTGTCACCACCAAATATGGGCAGTTCTCCAATGACTCTCTTTGGGGTTCCTACAAGGGACACCCAAAACCCTGCAAAGCCCTTTACATAAAGCCCTTGTACAGAAACCCTTTAAGAAGCCCTTAAGGCGCGCGTAAAGAAACCCTGTAATGGGTCCTTAAAGGAGCCTCTTTAAAGGAGCCTCTAAAGCAACCCTTGGATCCACCTCGGGGCCCCGATGCCCTTTCGATGTCTCATGAGATTCTGAGTCTCAAACCCTACAAACCGGACCGGCCTCTGATCTGCGAGAAGAGAACTGCCCTTAAAACAAGAAGAAGCAACTTTCATTAGTCATTTGTGTATGTACATATACATATATATATATATATATGTATATACTAGGTGCTTATTGTATACCTGTACATACATACATACATACATACATACATACATACATACATACATACATACATACATACACATATATATATATATGCATGCATGTATGCATGCATGCATGCATGCATGCATGGAGCGATGGATGGATGGATGGATGTATAGGTACAAGCGTGTCAGTGTGCATGTGCATGAGGTTTATCGGGCCTTGCCTGTCCTGAGGTTCCAATATGCACCTCGGAACAGGCGCAACATGAATTGCAGAAAATAGTTTCGGCCGCAAAGTAGGAGCATCCCCGCCCTGAGAAATCTCAGTCTCAACAGTCGGGCATCTAGTTTTCGTGCTGCCTTGTGTTCAGGCTTTGGGGGTTGAGGGGTTATTGCAACTCTGGTTGGGGATTTCCTTTCAAGGGCTTGGCAATGAGTCTTCTTTACCGGCTTCTCTTGGAAGTGGCTATAATCTCTTGAGCCTATGCGATACCCTCTATAGTATGCTTGGGTTGTGGCACTTGGCTTGCCGCTGTTTCGGGTTGGATAACCTGAAAATCCGGAGCCTTGGAACATTGCTTTAGAGTTCAGTGTTTAGGGGCTCGCTCGCCTTTGATTCCAGAGAGAGGTGCTGGGTTCGACGAGCTCATTTCCGCTTTCCTTTTAGGCCATGGATGCCTCTGATCGAATAAAGACCCCCACCCTAAACCATAAACTGTGACGTAACTCCCAAACCACAGAGTCAAAACCCCAAAAGCCATCAACCATAAACCATCACCTGAACCCTAAAGCCCTAAACCAAAAAGCCCTAAACCCTAAACTCATCACCTGAACCCGAGGCCCCAAGAGTCTCCTTGCGCAGGTGGGTGGGCATCTCCAGCAGGAACTTGTCCCTGGGCCTCGAAGTGTTTTTTCTTCTGTCTCTTGGGTACAGGGCTTCACTAGTTCCGGCGTTCAGGGATAAGGGCTTAGGGCCTAGGGTCTAGTGCTTTCGTGGCTTCAGAGCTAGTTTCATGGGCATTTTAGGGGCTTAAAGCTTTCGTATCTGGGTTATTGCATAGTTTGAGCTTTAGGGGGTTTCTTGCACAGCAGCATTGTCGTCCGAAGCAAGACATGTTCCTCCGAATGCCCACGTCTACATTCCTGAGACTATACCCTTCCTGCTTTTGATGGGCTTCCGAAGGTGCATCCCCTAAGACCTGGAAAGAAGCATCCCGTGCCCTTTACAGCCAGTTCCTGCACGTCGTGGGCCCATTTCGACACACTAACTAAACAGCAAAGAACTTATCGCAATGGAGGTGCAACAGTGGATCTTGACTCGGAGGACTCGATGACCCTGAAACCCTGAAGAGCTAGATGCAGACAAACCCGAAAACCGTTGGAACCATCCCCGAGTTCACACAAGGCAAGCATCTGCGAGAGCGCTGCAGCGTTGCTTGGCCTGTGCCAGAAGGGGTGTCAATTGGGCTTTCGTGCAGTGAGGCCCACGGAGGCTGCTGGGAGGCGGGGGGCAATAAGAGTCACTGTGATTGCACTTGCTATTGCCAGCTGTGTTTTATTGTTTATTACGACTGCTGGAACTTGTTCTTGGAAAATTCTGACTCTTCAAGGTTTCGAAAATGCATTTGAATTTCTGACCTATAGACATTACTACTTTAATAGAGGCAGTCGTAAGAACATTCGTAGACAGTAATCACAATAAGAAAAAGCGGCACCTCCCCCGGAGATGCAAAAACAACACCCTAGCCCGCGGACATTTAGGTGCATTCCTTCATTCTGACCCCGGAGATACTGTCGTCGCTTGGCGTTGAATAATAAGGCTTGTTGAAATTTGATGGCATATTTGTGGTTTGGGGCATGCTGGTCATTGTCGTTGTTCAGGGTTCTTTACTGCGGTGGGAACATATCCTAGCCCTCGGCGTTTGCAGAAACCATGACACTCTGGCCGTGCAACCGTGGTGATGTAGAGTTGAGGGCTTCACAGAGCGTCGGAACTTTTTTTGGAATACTTGTTAAACGAGGGTTCGCGTGGTGCATGATGGGTTCATGCAAGTGGCTTTGTTAGAGCTATGTCAAAGATGTAAGGCTGTCATGCACCTGAGGCTGTGAGACCCTAAGATTCTTCTTCCATGGACTCGATTTCTTAATGGTTAACATTGTCTAGGTAGGCTTCTGATTGGTTTGCAAGGATACTCCCTAAGAGTTTACGGCCTTTGCGGCTGTCAAGTCGCGTCGGTTTGGGATTCACAGCACATGGGCTCGGGTTGGACCTGGCTGGAGCTTGGGGACTTCGGATTCAGGACATAGAAGCCTGAACAGTTGCAACAACAGGGTTCCTTCTTCGAGTAAATCCATAATGAAGCCTAGTTATTACTGAAACCACCAAAAGAGTATAGGTAATTTGTTCGGCCCCTACATTACTCTAATCCCTACGGCACCTATATTGCATCCTCCATCTGCCTTTTCAGTCATACCCTTCGATGTTTCATCATTGACGGTCCCGACTTTGAGAACCTTAGCACGCTGCCATACTTGCAATAACCGCTTGTGCGCTGCAGATACAAGAACGAACAGTTTGATTACGAAGGCTGCAAGTGGCTGGTTACCTGGGCAATCTTGGAGGATTAGTTTTGCTTTTCTGGGTGATCCTGAGCTGCTACTTCAGCACCTCCCAGTTAGAAGCGTCGAACACCAGAACATGGGGCCCTGAAGAGCCTCTGCGATTAGAATAGGGCTTTGGAGTATGCATGCTATGGAGGTAGTTCACCGGGGATACGATAACTATTGCGACTCCTCTAAGAACACATAAATATCAACAAAGTAAGGAAAGAAACATATCAAACGTGAATAAACAAGTATATATATATATATATATCTGTATATATCTATATATATATATATACATGATCCAAGCTCTCCACCAAGCAAGGTTGCGGTTCACTATCCGGCAACTGGGCAGGCAAAAACATACTCTTGGATGCTAAACCCCAAACGCTAAATTTGGATCCTCGATGCTTTCTTCCTGCCAAATCTGTCTAATACCTGCACATCTACCTCACACTGCCATACCCTACTTTGTTGTGTAGGGTCCCTAATATAGGGTTTATAATAAGAACCTACAGAAGGTAGGTTATGGGGTTATGGTAGCTTAAGGCCTGGTTCAGACCTTAGCCTTCTGACTGGTGGTGCTTCTGTGTGTAGCTCTGTGGCTGCTACTTCTGGCTCGCGCCGTGGAGCTCGAAACCCGGCTCTGGGAGCCTTTCACCATGAATCCGGGTTTAGGGTTTCGGGTAGCGTTGAGCCTAAGCCCGAAGCACGCAACTGAAGTCTTACCTGCAACTGAGCTGTCGACTTCTGAACTTCGGGTCCAGTCTCGCTCTGAAGCATCGAGCTTAATGCTTTTCCTGTGTTCGTCGGATTGTGGTTTCAGGTTTCGGGTTTAGGATTAGGGATGTGCCGGCGGGGAGTTAGTTGTGAATCCTCCTTGTTCCTGGTTGAACCCTCAGCCCCGCTGTGTTTTATCTAAACACCCGCTGCTTTCCCACCTCAGCGAATATAACTCTGAGGTATTGCTCTCGGTGCGAGGTCCATGGCTTTGTGTCCGAAGAAGCTGTGAATCCGCTTAGAGTAAACCCCAAAAAGTTGGAAACCGCAGTGAGGACAATTCGTGCTGGGATTCCCTATACATTGCTCTTAAGGATTAAGGCTATTGGGTTTCCAACTCTTGGGCTTCTACTCTAAGCCCAAACTTCTGAGGCGAAAGTTTGGGGCTGAGCGTTTTGCGCAAACTCTAAACGACCCAAAAACCAATGGGGCCCGGAGCCAAGGAGCGCTTCGACACGGGGTTTAAAGTTTAGGGTTTAGGGGTTTAGGGTTTAAAGTTTAGGGTTTAGGTGAATCTTGGGCAGAGGCAGGGATGAAAGAAAAATCGCCTGTAACCTCACCGTCCCAACTCCCAGGAACTCCCAACCCACGCGCATGCACATCTTCATCCAAAGCTTTAGGCTGGAAAAGGACCCCAAGACAAAAACGGAGGGTCCAATACTCTATTGATAGAGTCATCCTCATATAGAACCCTTTAGGACCCCCTTCGTAAGTCTCATAGTAATCCTTATAGAACCCTTTAAAAGGAAAGGATTCATGGCCCTTCAATCGCGGCCAAGGTGAACCCCTTCCTCGAGATTGGCGGCTCCGTCTTCGAAGCTCATTTCTCCTCGGCCCCTATCCCAGTATCTGCCAGCTTGTTTCAAAGGGTTCCAGGGCGAAACCTTCAGAATCATATAATACAACATAACACCGTATAATTCATTATAATGCAGTATTTTCTCGGTATAATATAATGTATTCTTGAGCTTCAGCAATTTTGGTGGTCCTTTGGTGGTTGAGGCTTGAGACCTTTCCCAGGTGTTCGAGGGGCTTCGGGCTTGATGAAGCAACTCGATCACCCGTGCAGAGGTTGCAGACCGGCCTAGGTGGAGACCCAGTTTCAACTTGGGTGATGTCTGCGACAAAGTCTTTACAGAGATTGATGAATTGAGGGTTTAGGCTCAAGTTGGATTGCTGTCAGTGTTGTTTTTTGATCTGGGGCTAGAGGCATGTTGGGTCTAGCCCCTTAAGCCCCAAGCATGCTTGGGTATGCCCGCACCTGCACGGGTTCAAGTATGGCCGGAAAAAGAAGACAAATCCTGTAATCCCTGAGCCTAAAAGGGCCCTTTGAACGAAAGACACGCAACTCTTTAGGGTTCAGGGTTCAGGGTAAGGTCTTTTAGCAGCGCCATGTCCAGGAGATTTCTCTGCGAGCATGTGAGGAAGCACGCTTCAGTCATGTAAACACAGGGCCCTTAAGAGTTCGTGACTGGGTTCTACCACGGATACTATTAGGGTTCTATGACATCGGGGCCTCAAAAGACTGGAATACGGCTCGGGTACATGACAACAGAATTTCACGATGAGGCCCTCAGGAAGCCCGTTCGAGTTGTTAAGGCTCCTATAGTAATAGCACGAGTAGTTCTTGGCAACTGAGAAGCACAAGTTGTGTTTCCTGAACCCCAACGACAATCGGGCCGTGGCACGTGCCAATCTTCGCTCTTTAACTCTCAATATAAGGTTCTGAGTGTGGGTTGAGTGCACAACGATGTTGCAAATCTCGTGTTTAGGTCTCAGGGGTCAGCAGGACCTTCTTGAATAAACAAACTCGAGGCTAAAATCAAGCCGCACCCCAAAGAATGGGAAGGCCTTCGGCTGCGGCAGCACCAAAGCCTTCACGGAGTTGAGGGTTTCGAACTACCATGGAAATCACAAAACAAGTACATTCGGTACACGTGTTTGACTACGTGTTCAACGCAAATTGACACAGTCAGCTCAGTTTTCCGTGCTGTGGAGCCACAGGGCCATTTCTCGTCTAGTCCCGTGTATTTCACTCGGGTTACGTTACAGCCGTGGTTTGCCTCATGGGAGCGGTGGACGAAGATATACAGCTGCCAGGTATGACTCGAGATCTGAATGCTAAAACACTCAAGATGCAACCAAAAGAGGAAGTGCTCTGACTTCGCTTGTAAACCCTACGCCTTAAACCCTTAACCCTAATGTTCTGCAGGTCTGCGACGACAACCTTGGTGTTGGGCGCTGAGTGTTGACAACGGAGAATCATTCCTGCGATCGGAGGTTTACCTTTACAGCAACCTGACAGGCCTAAACCCGAAAGTCCAGCCCTCTATGTTTCACCCTGCCGCTGGCGAAGGACGGTGGTACAGTGCTCGGAGCCACAAACCCTTCTCTAATTATTGATTCTTCGGTTGCTTTGCCTTTCGCTTCTAAGCTCCACAGGCCGGCCCAGCCCTCACCCAATTCCCCTCAGCTCAAAGCTTCGCCGTAAAGCCCCAATTCAGCCATGCTTTCAGGTATTAGGAGTTAGGGCGTTGCGGGGCTCGAGGGTTCCGAGTTTGTGGCGTCTTGGCGGTAGGGATGTTGCACCTTGCTGAGCGCGCATTGCGGGTTGTATTGAATGAAAATCGCAGGCTGTTGTGCCACGTGCACAATCCGGGAAGCCCAGTTTATTTGCGGGGTCTGGGCACACTTGCGTCTGTCATGTGTCACCAAACCTAAGCAGAAGCAAAGAGGTCACTAGACGAAGAAGCCCGATGCCAGAGCATGGTGAAAGCGTGGCATCAGTAGCCTTTAACATTGAAAGCCTCGTGAACCTTGTATCCCCATCCATAATGACACCCTAAACCGCAACAGCGCTAAAGCCCCAAGCCTTACTATGAACCCTAGACCTTATAAACCCTAAAGTACTATAGACCCTAGACCTTAGAAACCCTAAAGTCCTTGTTTTCTCATGGCAATGCTGTGGCTTAGGGGAGCCCAGCTTTTGTTTGGGGGGTCATTTTCCTATTAGTCCTTCAGGGGCTCTTGGAGAGAAGTTATATTGTTGATGGACAAAAATTCTGCATGACCCAAGTATAGTATAGTACCACAAATCCAATAGTTTAGGTATATAAGGTCATGCAGGATTTTGTCCATCAACCGTATTGAAGATTATCGCCCGAAGCCTGCAAGCCCTGCTACATTCGAGTCATTCAGGCCTCTGTGTTACAAGTTTGGGGCTTTGGGGACTTCATCTGTCGGGTTGCCCCTCAGCTGAGGAGGATCCAAACTTGCCTTTGGGGCTTTGGTTTTTAACTTTAGGATTTCGTTTCCGTGATGTTACGCATCATTGTAGGTTTGCCGCTGACTTCTAAGGTCATCATGGATTCAGCGTTGATGCGTGTTATGGATTCCAGCAACCGCGTGGCGGAGGAGTACCGGAAGGAGACGTGCTATCTATGACATCTTCAACCTATCCCAGAGTCTCGTTCCCGGAGGTTCTACATCTTGAAGCTATTCAAAAAGACAGCCCGTGGCCTTAAACCTTCCTAAACCTTAAGCTTAAACCTTAAACCCCAAGGCCCTAAACCAGCTACATGTTGCCTGGATTCTGGACCCCTTTCTCAACCAGCCCATCCCGTAGTAGAAGAGCTTTCATCTCCCACGAAGTCAGGCAAAGAAAGGTCCGACATCCAACCCCACACATTCTGGCCCCTGGATGTCAGATGCCCGAGAACTTATAGGTTCTTCACCCTAAACCCCAGCCCTGTATCTGAAAACAATTCTTTGCACAAACCCTGGGAGTCTAAATTCTAATCCTTAAGCCCCGGAAACCGTAAGCCCCATAAGCACCCCAAATCCTGAATGTTCTAAACCCTATAGGCCCCACACCTTGTAAGCCTTATGCCCTAAACCTTGAACTCCTTACACCCTATAAAACTTAAACCTCGTCATCCTGACCGCTTCCAAACCCTAAATCCTAAACCCCTAAGCCCTAAGCCCGAAACTCTAAACCAGGAGGGCGTCTTCTTCAAGCAGTACATCGGGGCGGAGACACCTGAGCCACACAAGCAGCTGGTAGGAGATGCCATGACAGGCGGGATGCTCGGGGTGTGTGCTTTTGGGTTTTGGCTTTGCGGCTTAGGTTTTTTGGGCTTTAGGGGGTAAGTTCGAGGGAATTAAGGACTCAACGGGCTGTTATAAGGCTTGTACAAAGTTTCTATCACTCCTGTCCACTTTGCCTTACCAGGAAAAGCTTATTTTTTCTACAGAATGGGCTCTTGAGCCCTGACCCTTGCACCTCAAACACTAGGCTATTTTTCCTACAGAATGGGCTCTTGAGCCCTGACCCTTGCACCTTAAACACTAGGACCCTTCTGGTCTTCAGCCCTGGACAGTATCAGGTGTGCCAGATCCTGCCATTCCACAGCCGCATGCCATCTACGTGGGCTACAACGAGCGGCGGCACAGGAACTGACTATTCTGTAGGTCTTCGGGTTTCGGTTCAGGGTTTTGGGTATACGGTTAGGGTTCCAATTTCACTTGAGGGTTCGGGGTTTGAGTGTTTGGGGTTCGAGGTACTGAAGCTCTATCCAATCTTCCTTCTCGTAGATTATACTCCGACGTCTCAGTCTTAGTTCTTACTACCAAAGCGCACGACCTCGGGTTCAATGCTTCTCTCAGGTTGATAGGCAGAATGGATTCGGAGATACTGCCAGCACAATCTTGTGTGGATAGCCAGTGCCCGGAGCAACGACGCACGTCATTGGCATCACCATCAACGTCATGGTCACAACCATCATCACCGTCATCACCATCATTATCTTCATCGTCAATTGCAGCAGCAGCGGCATCGTCGTCGCGCAGAATCATTCTCGGCGTTCATGTGGAGTCTCATGAACGTGACCCTCTGAGTGCCCAGGACTAAGCTCGTCGACCCACACAAGCAGTACGACGCTTGTTTGCGTTTGAGGGGCCTGATAACCGATGCTTGATGCCTCCTCATTGCTGCAGACACCTCCAACTTCTCTGCTCCCGGCAGAGGGTGGGTGCTACCCAACTTGAGATCTACCTTTGCGCAGACGGTAAGCACATGTTCGTCCCTTCGACCGTCGACCCCTCCGTGTCCTGGTTGCTTGGCAGTTCCTTGTGTGTGTGTGTGTGTGCGTTAGGGTGGTGAGCCGTGCTCCAAGCTCCAGTCACTCCGGGGTCTAGATCTGTAATTTACAGCTAAAATGCAGGTGCTCCATGCTCAGAGCGGGTGGAAGTGGGGGTTTGCGGTGCGGACGGGCCATGAAGTCAAGGATGTGGCGGAATACATCGTGCGACATTCACCTTGCAATGTGACTTGGCTGGCAGAGCACGATTGGCGTCGCAAGAATCAGTAAAATTATCCCCTTATAGCCCCTACCTAAGTATATAAGAACATACCCTGCATCCCTGTCCCAATTCTTAGAGCCCCTACATTACAGAAGCCCTATAGTAGCCCTTTCAAGGAATCCTCAAAGGAATGCTACGTTTCAAGGCCCCTAGACTAAGGCATACTCAGACCGCGGGTTTGGGCTGGGTTTTGGGTTTAGGGTTTAGGTGAGATGTGGCCTTGTGCACTTCCTTGCGCAGAATCAAAGGGGTTTAGAGTTTCGGGGCTTAGGGTTTCATACGACGTCCAAAAAGAACATAGTCACTTTAATGACAGGCCAGTGTCGCAACATCTGAGCCGCTTCTCGTGCATCATTGCATGCGTAGCATGCGTGACACAGCCGAATATGCAAAAGACCAAGTACCGTAAACCCTAAACCCGAAACCCTAAAGCGCAACTCCTGACTAGTCCGCGGTTAATGTACGGGCCTTAATAATTAGAGCAGGGTTTTGGGGGGGCTCCTTGTTATAATTGTAGTGTAATATACCCCGAAACCAAATTCTAATTATTAAGGCCACTATATTAGGCTTGTTTTAAGCTTGAAGAGTGCCAAATGTGGTTTGGTTGAGCGTCCAGTCAATGTAGCCCCCAACAAGCTACTCTACAGGCCTTAACCGATCCTCAAGCAACAACTGGAAACCCTGGAAGCCACACAACCATAGTCATAGTCCCTAAGTTTCACGAAGACTTAACCTCCTGAGCCTTAAACGCTACACCGAGGTCGTCGTTGTGAAAGATGTGCCTGAGGCAAGTCTACCCAACCCAGATGAGGAGCAGCCTTCGTCGTACGTGTAGGAGAGACGGCACAGCGACAAGCGGGGTGACCGGGGGTCTAGAGGCTGGGGTTCTAGGAACTCTTTGCCTTCAAGTTATGCCCGGAGTCATAGCGAAACGCATGAAAACTGCTTCCATCCATCTCTCGGGTGTCCTAGCCTCAAGGATTCGCAATACGGTTCTCATAAAGGCGCCTCACCTAAGCCGAGCATGATGACGCAAGCCAAGATGCAGAGGCCTTAACCCCTATGCCATGGCTCTGCCATGTGGCCACGGATTCAGGGACTTGGAGATGTGAGACACTCGGTTTAGGGTTTAGGGTCGTCGGAGATCAACCTCTCCACCATAGCCAGGAAGACTATCAGTAGTTTTGACCATACTCAGGCCATTTGGTTGCCGGACGGGTATGGAATAATGTTACTCTGAGGACTCCTTAGAATGAATATACTATAATATACCCCGAAGGCCTAGTCTAACTACGAAGGTCCCTATTACAGTGTGCAGCGTCGGGCGAAGAAGCTATTTTATTGGGCTCCTTTATATCATCATAGTGCAACGACCGTCCCAAAGCCAGAAGCCTTCACAACGCTGCCACACCGAGGTCGACCTGCCAAACCCTACAGCCCTGTGGGACAGGGGTTTAGGATTCAGTACTCTAGCATAAAGTCTTGAAAGCCAAGTCCTGAATCGATTGACACTGGATCCAAACCCTAAACCCCAGACCCTATCATCAAGTATTGGCTTCGAGCCTCTAGACCCCTCACTTTTTTTAACTTTTGATGACCGCCCCGGGAATCCTGGAGTCGACCAGCGTGGGACACTCAGAGGCCAAAGTTGCCTCTGGAGCTGCGAGCGTTGCGCTACATCCAACAGGGTTTAGGGTTCGGGGTTTTAGGGTTTAGCGTTCGGGGTTTAGTGTTTAGGATTTTGGGTTAGTGAGTATCTAGGAGATGTGTAACTTTGCGGGAGATCGGAGCTTAGTTTCGAAGGTGCAAAGGCGAGTGATGCCGGAAACCCTAAAGCCAAAGCTTAACTGCCACTCTAGCATTTGAACCTTGAGTTGCCAATGTGTTTAGGGTTTGGAGCGGAGCACACAAGTAACACTATAGGATGGCATGTGACGACGGTACATTTTCTGAGTTGTGGCTTGAAGAACTATGGGTCCGCATGTGTAGAGCATGTTCGACTTAAGTGACTAGGAGATGCATTGGGGGAGCGGAGGGTAGGTCTCCATCCACCTGAACCCTAACCCTATAAACCGCAAAAGCCCTAAACTCCCCAGAGTCTAAAACGCTAAGGCCCCCGAAAGAGCTCTCCCTTCCTCTTCCGCTTTCCCGTACATGGCACACTCAAGCTCAAACGAGCGGCTTGACTCCCGAACTGTGCACGCAGACTCGGAAACTTAGTTAGCTATAGGCCACTATGACAGGTTGTAGTAGCATCTGTATATATGTATACATATATATATATATATATATATATATATATTTGTACAGGGAAATAGGTATTATAGTATTCGTTAAGGCAGTGTAATAGACTAAGCCGTTATGTCGGTATAGGGCAGCGGCATCTGGGCTTCACATCCCTTCGCAGGGCGACTTGCTCGGCCTCTGGCAGTTGCAGAAGCAGGCGCAGCGGTTACGACATGATTTAAAGAAGTTCCTGTCGCAAGCAAAACGCCCTTTGATATCCTTAACCATAATGCTCAAACGGCGGAGGGCCAAAACCTTGCAGTCTCCCTATCCATCAACACACGGACAGGATGGAGAGATCTGGAGCAATTGCAGCTCTTATTCTCTGGTCCTTACACACATATCGTTCAAGACACATCCATTTGTCTGGTCGAACATGGATTCCCAGGCCCGACATCGTATCGGCCAAAGACCGTCGACCTCAGACCGCAATCGCGACCTTAATTTCTAAGCCCATTATAGGTGGGTAG
>CAJNDV010034483.1:0-11498 GCA_905221635.1 Symbiodinium sp. CCMP2456 | reverse complement strand
CCACCTTGTAACTACCCACCTGTAAAAGGCTTCTATAATTGTTTCGGGCAGAACCAGATAAAAGACCCCGTAAAGAGAGACCCTTCAACCCTCCAACGAGACCCGAATAACCCTTATGAACACCCTGAAAGATCATTGAAAGAGACCCTAATCCCTCAGCACGAGGGTCTGGGATCTCAAACTTAGAGCAGAGGTCTTCCAGCGGAAGCAGCGGTGACCGGAGGGTTTAGGAGGGGTGTAGGGTTTACGGGTTTAGGNNAGGGGTTTTGGGGTTTAGTGTTTGGAATGTAGGGTGTGGGGACCCAAGCACGTGACTCTTCTGCTTAATTCTGTTTGGAAAAGCTTTCGTACTGACGACAGAAATACTGCTGCAGACTTGCGATCACAAAGGTCTCCAGATCTCGAAACTGCCATGTTCGTAAAGGAAAGAAGAAGTATTAGCGTTAGAAAGCAGTAGCAGCAGCAGCGCGAATCGGACGGACTGCAGCCGCAGCTATGGCGGCACTGACCGTCATCGATGCTAGACCGCATGTCGTCAACTGTACGTCATGCACACCTATCCACGTCTTTAGAATTCCGCTGTTCAGCGGCAACACCATCATCAACAACCACAGCAGCAACAGCAGCAGCAACAGAAGCACCAATTTCGCCTGCAAGAACACGGTTATGCTCTTCACCATCAACATCATTAGCCATCAGCATCATGCTTTCAGAAAAAAGCTTGTGAGTAGTAGCTTCTCTTAGCCCAGTTCTGACCCATGCAGGGTGTGACTCGCTCACCCTCGCCCCGGAGTCTGGCAGCATCGCCGGTGTCACCCGCGACAGCCACCCCCAGGACACAGGGTTTCGGCTTCGGTACTATTCTGGGCTTGGCTTCTGCAAGTCGTCGTCCACTTCTACCATTGCTTCTGCTGCCAGTGGTACAGATTAGTGACTGCTGCTGCTACATGCACCACCACCACTACCACGGCCACGACCACTACCACTGCAGATTTACCACCACCAAAACCACCACCACGACCTCTACGTACCACTACAACCTGCCAGCCACTGCCACTACCAATCCCACTGCGACGACGACGACGACGACGACGACGTTGACCAGGTCTTGTTTTCTGCCGGGTGCCTGCATATTTCGCAATACTACTCATATCGATGTTTTCAGTGTAAACCCCCATCCCTGTCCTGAAGGTTTTACATTCCCTGACAGGCGCTATAAATGAGTTCGGGAATTCCCCCGCTTCCTGCTTCTGAGATTTAGGGGGACCTTGTCGCAGGCCCATCTCCACTGCGTGACGCACAAGGCAAAGCTTCCGCGCGAAGCGCGGGACTTTCTGATGATGCTTGCGATGCATGATGGATCCTTTCTGCCCGTTTTTCGAAACAGAGCCCGCCCGGCAGAAGAACATCAGAAGAACCACGAGTAGCACCGCAGAGCTCGTATCAGCCCGGATCCAAGATGCAGGCAAAGCTTGGTTTCATTCTCAGGGGAGAGGGTCAGTCTCCTGAAGCCCCACCTATGGGCTTCGATGGTTTAGTTGAAACGGTTGTGACCTCGAAACACACTACAGTTAGGGTTTCAGTTTTTACTTCGCATCTTAGGGCCGGAATATTTGGCGTTAGGGCCGGCAGCTTTGAAGACTGGAAGGAGTTGTTATGATCTTCGAGGACTCTTCTTCTTGGGCCGCGGGGACTCCTTGTTGCGGAAGCCTCCATCTTCACTTCTCAACAGAGCCACGAATTTCTGAGACTTTGTAATATTATGCTTTCGGGCTCCTGATTACAACTATATTGTAATTACCCTCGAAACTTCATGCTAGTTGTTGAGGCCCCCTACCTTCAAGAAGAGACCATGGTAGCACTGGTAACAGTTGTCGGGATCTTGGTGATAGTTCTGAGATCGATCAGACGAAGTCAAGCTCATGCTCGCAGCTGTATGGCAAGCCATAAAGACAACGACATATGATGGACAATGTACCAGCATGAGCACAAAACTTCTTAGCCGATCATAACGATCTGATGGTGCACCAGGCCGGAACCCACAACCCTAAACTCCAAACCCTACAGCCTGAACCTATGGCCTCAACCAACATGGTATTCCCGACTCCTTTTCAGGCGAAGGAAAAGAGGTGATAAAAAAAAAAAGAACCTATGAGCCGCTGTAAAGAAGATGACTCTACGATCTCTACTCAAACCGGCAGTTCTAAATCTTCAAGCCCTAAACCTTCAACTCCATGACTACAAGCCCTATTTACCCTATATGGACCAATACATTCACCTTACAGATATGGGTAGCTTTTGTTTAATTAGGATCCCTTTTGGGTCCCCAGAAAAATACGGCTCCCTTGCAAAAGCGACCCTAATTTACTACCCCATATGTGCCTTAAGTTCCGTGCCTCCGCTGAAGAAGCTTCGAGCAACGCCGCGTGACTTTTTCCCTTGAAATCTCGCCGGTTTGCCGGGTGGTAGCTCCGGGTTCATAGCACCCCATTACTTCTGTGATATAATTGCTCAGGCCAGATCTACGTTAGGGTCCCAGACACTAGATTCTTCGGTATCCGGCATCAACCATGCAGACAAACGGGTTCAGTGCTTTGCGAAACACAGACACTAAATACCTGGACCGCCGTCCTCAAGCCTGGGAAGTCTAGATGAACTCCCCACCCGGCACGCGAGTTCTCGGGCATCTCACTCCACGGATGGACGGAAATCTCTCTGCAACAGACTCTCGGGTTTTTAGGGTTGAGGGTAGCCATACATCGGCTTCCGGAAACCGTCCTGTGGGTTTAGGATCTTGGTGAAGGCCCAAGACATGGCATGTTTTCTCCAGGCAAAAGCCTACTCCGTCACTGAAGAGCAGTTGACTGATAATCACTGTCCAAACGAGGTCTTGCGAGGCTGACATTGACCGTAATAACGCCGTAATATAGAAGCCTAAATCGTTAGCAAAGTGTTACCAATATAACTCCTTAGGGCTCCTTATATTTTATTGTTGTTTGAATCTACGACCCCAAACCCCAAAACCTCGTTTTAATTTTTAGCGATCAGAGCCCCTATATGCCGGACTTTCATGATCCAGGAAGAAGGATTCAGAACCAATAGCAGGGATCCCACCATCTGCTACATAATTAGGTGCTTAGGGTTTAGGGTTTAGGCCGTAGCGTCTCTCCCTGAAGGATTGGAAGAACCCTATTCATAGACCATACAGGGGTTCATAGCATAAGGGTATGTACATGGGCCCCTACTTTTCCGGGTCCTTTCGCTCCGATGGTCTTCGGTGGTTACCGCGAAACGGTGCTGAGGCAACCGATATGTCCCTGTAAGAAGGTGTGATATCGCTCGATCTCTAAATCGCCCTAACCCCTAAACTTTATTAACCGTAAAGGTTTAGGAGTTGAGGGGGTGGTTGGTCTTGTTATCCCCTGGGCTCTAAACCTACGATGCCTCAAGTCGCATGAGAATATAGACTTTTCCGCTTTCCAGGTTATGGGCGTACGGTTTAGGGTTGAGCGCTTAGGGTTCAGGTTAGCGCCTAGGGTTTGGGGTTCGGGTTTTTGTGTTTAGGGTTCGGGTTTGTCGAAGGATATTGGCCTTTGTTCGGACCTTGGTGGCACCCCTTTGACTGTCATGGAGTGGCTGAGTGTCGGCAACACACATTCAATTTTTGGGGTTCAAAGCCGTATTCACCCTTATGAAGCCCTCGCAAGAAAACAGTGGAAATCCCTTCTGCTCCGTCCTCTTGGTTTCTTTATTTGACAAGCCTCAAGCCTCAAGGGGGTCGGTTTCACCGCACCGCCCCAGACTGTCGCAAATTCGTGCGGCGAGGGTGCCGAGGACTACCGAAGATACCTCCAAAAGCCTTCGGAGTGGTTGCTTAAAGCCCTGCGGCCCTCCTGCGGAGCAATGCAATAGCCATGAAGCCGTGGTCTTCGCCATGAAGCTGCCATAACAAACGGTACTAATCTTCTCGCTTCTCCCAAGTAGCTCCCTAACACCTAGTTGAACTCTCTTCTGAAACTTGGGGCATCCAAGCCTAAGATGCGTGAGTCCTCGGCTGCCTGCCGCCGTTTGCTCTGGCTGCCAAGCATCATCCGAGGGAGGAGGGCGAGTATTTCTGAGGAAGCATACCCAGGTCTATCTTGAGCCCTAAACACCTACTAGCAAGATGCTTCAGGCTTTACATGATCCTAGGCTGTTCCTTCAGGGTCCCGAGTTTGAAGGTTGGCTAGATCCAGGGTTAAGGACGTGAGGAATCTTCCGGAAGAAGCTCCAGTAGCAAAGGCATCGAAAACACCTATAGGGGCCTTAGTTAGGAAATATAGAGGCCTTAATAATTAGAGGGTTTTGGTGCCCATTATACGATAATCATAGTAAAGAGCCCCCAAAATAGGTTAGGTGATTATTTAGGCTTCTATATGTCATTTTAGCGTTGTCTTAGGACTTTTGTGGGGTTTCGAACTGGCGCCTTGCTGCCGTCTTTGCTGCTATTTGTTAGTTGGGTAATATACGGGCCTTAATAATTCGAATTGGGTTCTGGGGGTTCCTTAGTATACTTCTTGTTTTGTAGACCCCGAAACCCTATTCTAATTACAAAGGCCCCTACATTATTCTATCCGTGGCTTCACTGAAACCCTGAGCCCTCTTGTTTTGAGATTGCTTCCTGTGCTAGCGACCCAAACCTCTGCCAGGCCTTCCCTGTAGTAGAAAAATCTCCCTCTATAGACTTCCTCATCATGGTTCCCATATGGGTAGTTCTCCAAAGGAGGGTCCCTTGTAGGTCCCAAATATAGTACGACACCCTTATATCACGGACCCTAAACGGGACCCTAATTCAGAGAACTGCACATATACAACTCCTTAAACGGGTAGTGTTGTTTTTTTGTGCCATGGGTCAACCCTGCAACACAAGCTCGAGACCTGAAGCCCTTTGCCCTAAAGGTCTTCGGGGTTTAGGGCCAGTTTACTGTTCGGGGGTTCAGGGTTCAAGGTTTGGGGTTACAGGGCTCAGGGCTCGTAGGGTTTAGGGTTTGGGGGTTCAGGGTTCGCCCCTCTCCTCTTCTTGCTGCTACTGCTGCTGCTACTACTACTACTACTACTACTACTACTACTCCTACTGCTACTACTACTACTCCTACTGCTACTACTACTACTACTACTACTACTACTACTACTACGACTACTACTACTAGTACTACGACGACTACTGGTACATATACTACAGTCCTACAAATGCTTTCCCTGCTATTCCAACTAGTACCAATGCTAATGCTAACGCTTCTGCAGCTGCTGCCGCCCCTACTGCTACGGCGACAGCAGCAGCAGCAGAAATTTGGCAGGGCAACAACGACAGCAGCAGCTGCAGCAGCAACGCGCACACGCAGCTACCACGACAGCGACGACAAAACGACAAGGATGCCAACAGCGGCTCGAGCAAGGACCACACCTTAGATCAAGAGACTGAGCTGAAGTGCAGTACCCTGGGCATCCAGAGAGCTGCAATGTAAAGCTTTTAAATTGAAACCTAACGGGAATGGTGAGTTAGTTTTGAGGTCCTGAGGTCTTCAAGGGGCCCATGAAAGTCCCTGACAAGCCTCCGCCCCTTCGACTCCTGAACCCCGGACTCCGTAAACCCAGGTAAAGATCCCACCACCCGGCCTCCGGCTCGATATTTTGGGGCAGGCCCCAGTGTCTGAGATTTAGGCTGCAGGTGTTCAGATGTCAAGCTTCAGAGTGGAAGATCTGATCCCTATGCTTCCGTTCATCCCCGCCAAAGCATCTGCCTTTTGATGCCAGCAGACATCGTTTCAGCCGTCTGCCTGGCAGGTCTTGTTCTCCGTTCTGTGGCTCTCGTTTGTCTGCTACTGGACCATTGCAGCCGTCAGCAGCGGAGTGCTTCCTGGAGATTTCAGGGTTGAGGGACTGGCATCCAAGTTCGCAGTTTGCTGGGAGATCGATGTTCTCGCTGGTTCGGGCCGTGGGCCGTTCGGTCGTTCCGATGCTGCTTCTGGTAGTCTCTATGGTGGTCCGGTGTCTCCACATTGGCAAGGTGCCTTCAAGCTTCCATCATGAAGCCGGAAAGACGGGTTGTCCCATCCCAAAATGTCCGTCATGGTTCCGGGCCATCTGAGATCCCAAGCGGACTCCGAGCATCCAAAAGGTGCCATGGACCTTCATCCCATTCTCGCTGCCGTTTTGGGCCGTCGGCTTTATGTTGCTGCCCCTTTGGCTGCAATTTCAGAGCTGTTGGACTCTTGGGAGACAGGACAGAACTTTCAGAACAGGCGGCAGTAGAAAGCGTGTTTCGTTGTTTCATGTCCTGTCTCGAAAGGAATCCTTTGCACGGGTGGTAGGATTGCCCAGCAGCACGCTCCCAGGCCCGAGCCCCATGCTGCAGATCCGAATGCTCCTAATTACTCCACTCCGAAATCGAGGAGGATTTGGGAAGAACCTGCAGTGATCAGGTTGGATGGTTCTGCGAGTTTAACTGTGTGACTGCCCTTGATAGTGATAGTGACGATCGTTTTGAGTCTACATGGCAACATGAGTCGACTAGTGCGAATTGGGCATAAGTCGGCATAAGGGGAGAAACCTGCACCACAAGAAAAAATACCATGCCCGTGCGAATTTCCGAAGAGAAGCCGAACTTCAATGAGCCAGATGCCCCTGAGATCTGACTCTCTTCATGCTCCCAGGTTCAGCACCATCTTGACCCCCAGCCTCTCGCAAACGCTGATTGCCGGCTCTGCCGACTACCAGGCCGCCAGCCCACTTTGAAGAATGATGCGGGCAGTTATCCAAAAGGTAAGGGAGCATTGGGACACTGCAGTCTGGCGAAATATGTGAATTCCAGGACTTCTGAACCTTCGGTGCTTGAAGCGCGGCTGCCCCCGAGAAGGTGATAACCCTAGCGGCTTCGAGATTATGAACTCGAAGCCATTGTTCCTGGCACAGGTGACATCTCAGGTCTCCCGCCTGTCTCTCTCGCAAGTGACCGCCAACGTGACCGACCTCCAGGCGAGAGGGATTTCTATGGGCATGAGGGAGTGCTATTTCCATTTATTAATTTTTCCGACCTCCGACCACTACCATAGATATAGTAGTTTGGGCATCCATTCTGATGGGGCTTACTTGAGAAAGGGGCAAACATGCGTGCTTCTTTCAGTCCGTTTTGTACTTGTTTCAGTACTGTGAAGATACAGTTTCACGACGATAGCTGCTACAAGCCATTGTTCCCACCCGCTCTTTTACGCACCAGCCTTTATCAGTACTCCTCAGAAAGCCGAGCAAGACCACACTCCCCAGAACTTTCCTAGGCGAAGAGCAACTAGCCTGTTGCTTTGTAAAGCCTACGAAACATCAGCCGACACCCAGCTTCCCCATTTGCACAGCTTGTGCCCAAGTGAACATCGCCTGCGCAACCGATTCGCCCATAAACTCATTGCCGATCATCTCAGCCTTTAACGGCCCAGTCCATTGCCAGTGCAGATGGCATTCACATCCCGGACCCCACACCCTCGTCGAGCTGAATGGGTAAATGATCGGTAAATGGGTCGTGATGAGTGAGTTGTGGTGCCAAAGGTGAACCGGCTACCCTAACGGGTCATGAACTAAGCTGAATCAATTGGTTTATGGGTGTTCGGACTCACGATTGACTTATGAAGGCAAGCGGTCAGTTAATCAGCCCAGATACACAGTGGTTAATGCATTCGGGGTTCAGTGGCGGATGCCCCGGTTAACAACTATTGAAAGTCCGTCAGGTTTGTAGTCTCTGCGGGCGACGGTACGCAAAGGGCATGTCAGGGTCGAAGATTCCACTTCAGGCTCAGGGTAGTCGTGGTGTTGATTTCGTTCAGGGTGTACATAGCGCTTTGGGCTATGGGGGTTTAGGATCATCGAGACATCAGGATCCACCTATGCAGATTCCACCCAGGGTCGCCAAGATCCCTTTATCCAGGAAGCTTAAATCTGCACTGGGGATCCTTCAACTCCGGAATCCGTAAATGAGGCATCCTTTCTTGAAGACTGTTTCTGGAGACAGTCCGTCTTCGGGAGGCGGGTGTGGGTGCTCAGGAAAACCCTGGCGTCCTGTGCGTCTCCGATGCAGACTGCCGGCCTCTGGGCTCAGGATGTTTGGGCTTAAACCCCAAACCCAAAACCCTAAATCCCTTATCAGGCGAAGGAAAGGAGGTGATAAAACCAAACCCTGAATCCCCTAGACCCCTAAACCCAAGCCATTATTTTGCCGGCCCACAAGTATTTGTAAACCCTGAGGAGGTGGAAGCAGAAGCAAGGTTGACCATGCTGTAACCCCGTTTACTTCACTCTTAGGGACTGACTTCCAGCTTGGCAGTCAACTATTTCTTTGAGCAAATTAAAGTTTCGGAGGTTTGGGGCCTGGAGCAGACCCTGAAGCTGGAGCCCTAGGTCCTATCAGCCCATCCTAGAAGCCTTCAGTTGTTTCGTATCCGGTTGCAGAGTCAGATCAGAATCTTTCTTCGCTGTGCTTGTACTTGGCTCTTCAATCGAGCTCGATGCTTCTCAGAACTAAACCCCGACCTATAAACCCGAGCACCCAGATATGTACGGGCCTGTGTGGGTCTATGACAAGTCTATGAGGTCTTCAGTTTCCCATTTCCAGCAGTATCAGAACGGCAGAGAACCTTGAATTTGGATCCTAGGTCCTCAGCGGTCGGACCTACCATCCTACGCCTCACTGTAAACCTGTGGCTTTGCCTTTGATGTCGAGGCTGGTACTCCAGGACGGCGTGCAGGAGGTCCCGCGCGTAGTAACGGGTCTGGCGGTTCGGGGCGGCATTGCATGACAAAGGTTTAAAACACGTAGGTTTAGGTTAAAACGATATTTGTCATTCAACTTCTTCTTTGAAGTTGGAAGGAAGACAGGGGAGATCCTGTGGCCTGCCGAATTGAAAGGATGGTTTGGCCAACTGTATCCATCTACCACACCCTGTGCCGTAGAAGGGATACTAGCAGACTAGCACTGGATCAAGGCAGGGCCTGACACGGTGCCTTTCAGTGAAGTGGCACTTGGTGGCTTCATCGGTCACTGGTGGCTGGTCATATGCTGATCATGCAAGTAACGCTATCCTGGAGCAGGGGCCTGACCAGTCAGTATCTAATCGCTTCCGGAGTCTTTCGCCGCTCGGGTGCACAGATCATGCGAACCCCAGACCCCAACCCCCCCAACTCGAACCTCTGAACCCCTCATCCGAACCCCCCTTATAGTAACCCTCATGGTAACAACGTAGCCCTTATATCAAACATAGAAACAGTAGCACTTATATTCCCTCGTACCCCTTATCTCAAGCAAGCCGTATATGGCCCCAAGAACCCCGCGAATCGCCTGAGATCCCAAGAGCCTTCGAAGCAGGTAGTCTTTGGCTCCGACCTACGGCCCGCCGAGGCGGAGAGGGGGAGCTCCAGAGGGACACAGTTTCGGGCTTTAGGGCTTTAGGGCTTTAGGGTTTTAGGGTTTAGGGTTTTTTGGGGTTTTAGCCCTTTAGGGTTTTAGGGTTTTAGGATACAGTAATTAAAGATGAAGATGCTACGTAGATTGCTAGGTGAGAAAACGTGAGTTTGTAGAAGGCTGAAAGACTCATTGATTCCATGTGTATCTGTAGGTATACCTGTATATGTACATTGTGTATATATATATATATATATATTTATGTATGTGTATGTGTTTGTATATGTATGTATATATATATATATATATGCACATGTGTATACCTATCTATATATATATATATGTGTACATTGCGTGTGTGTCTGCATGTACACATATTCACATACATCCGGTATTATATCTGTGTAGAATACCTGGCCGAAAGGCAGGTTCAGCTGCTTCGGAGTTCGGGTTTCTGTTGCAATCTTTCGGCTTGAAGCTTTCAGCTTCGGAGATGAACTCCGGGAACTTTGAACTCCTGAGCTCCAGAACCCTAGGATTCCGGTACCCTCTCCCACGAAGCCTCAGATCTTCTCACGTGTCGCAAGGTACGATGGATCCAAAAGCAGTCCCTCGGATGTAGTGAAAGAGTCACATCCGAAGGGCCGTGGGCTTCCAAACTTTGGGGTTGGTTTTGGATAGCGAGTCTGCTAAACAGGTGTCAGCTCTGTTGGCAAGAGCATGGGTCGTACTGCCCTGACAGTTTAATCCTGAATGAGCTGTCGCACAACGGCCGAACCCACCCACCCCCAACCCCCACCCCACCCACACGCCCACACCCACCCACACCCACCCACACGCACCCTCACCCACCCACATCCACGCGCGTACTCACTTACACACCCCCGCCCGCTTGCAGCTCACGCATGCACGCACAGACACACACACACACACACACACATGATTTTGGTGAATTTCTCTTTCTGCTGCTAAGGCTTTGCCGACACTGGGGTGTCGAGAGCACGCGGTGCCTCGAGAGGAGTGTGCTGAACTCCGACCTTGAAGCCGTTTCGTGACAGTGCAGAGGCACGTGTGATGGGCCATGAGAAAAAGCAACAAGGCAGCAACATCACAGCATGCAGCTTGCGCTCGCATTGGTAGCGTGAACAGCATGGGTTACAATTAAATTGTTGTCGTATCAGCCATGGCTATGGTGCTCATTGTTGTGGCATTGGTGCTGTGACTGTTGCTGCAGATCACGCTCGCTTCTGTTCCGAAGTGGTGATCGTTGCAGATGCATGCTCTGAACCCGAAACCTGATCATGGCTAAACTCAGAATGCACTACCTGCATGTACATACACAGCCCGAATTCCAAAGGTGAACCGCTGTCCCTGTCCGGTGCCAGCACCACAAGGACCATAGTTGATTCACCTCCACAGTTGTTGCTGCAGTGGGAAACGTCCTTTCTGCAGTTCTTCTCGTCATGGTCGTTGTGTCAGTGTGTCTTGTATACCCTTACTTGCGTCGCAACTGTCGCCGTTCTTGCCACTGCTGCTGCAGCTGCTACAATGCTGTCGCCATCCCATTATTAGTTGCCGTGTTGACTTTGTTTTTCTTGTTTGTTTTCTTGACCACGGTTCAGCTTGCGGTTACTATGTTTACAGGGATTGTATCACCGACCTTGCTGCTGCCATTCCCCCGCTTGCTGGTCTTGCTCCTGTCGATGGTCTTGTTGCCAGCCGAGCTAAAACCACTACTGTTGCTGTTGCTATTGCTTTTTTGTTGTTGTTGTGGTTGTGGTTGTGGTTGTGGTTGTGGTTGTGGTTGTGGTTGTGGTTGTGGTTGTGGTTGTGGTTGTGGTTGTTGTTGTTGTTGTTGTTGTTGTTGTTGTTGCTGGCGGCAGTGGTGGTGGTGGTGGTGGTGGTGGTGGTGGTGGTGGTGGTGCTGGTGGTGCTGGTGGTGGTGGTGGTGCTGCTGCTGCTGGTGGCGTTGTTGTCGGTGTTGGTGTTGGGGTTGGTGTCGGCGTCGGTGTTGGTGTTGGTGGTGGTGGTGGTGGTGGTGGTGGTGTTGAAGCATCTCGGCCCACAGCCCCCG
>CAJNDV010034482.1:19105-29844 GCA_905221635.1 Symbiodinium sp. CCMP2456 | reverse complement strand
ATTCCCGACTGCAAAGACACTTCGTCCGGCCAGACGAGAGCAAAAGAGGGGATCGCTTCGCGTCACTGTTGTGCGAGTTTGAGTTCAACATTGGCAATACCCAACAACGTCAACAACAAGCTCGGTGAGGTGAGCATATAGCGTATCTTCGATACCAAACCCTCACGCATAGCATGTCTATATATATATACATATCATATACATATATATATATATATATGTATAATGTGTATATAATAGCGCACACCTTCAGGAAGGGTACTAGGTACTGTTGTGGGGGATACTTTCTCATGTCAGAATAATGATGCCTAGTTTAGGGACCCTTCCGGTAAGAACGTGCGTAAGTCAGGAGCCCTCATTGTAATCAAGCAAACCAGATCCGGAACCTCGTTGCGAGAATTCCAGCTCGCTTCAACAGACAGAGTTGTTGATGCAATTTTGTTTTCGTGCTTCATGAGTGATTCAGTGAAAAGTTTACAGTTGAGCGTACAGTGCTCCGCCCCTGTTGTCGTGCAGGTTCGGCTGGACATTTCTAATCATTGCAACTACCGTAGTACTCAAACCACTATGATACAACTTGCTTCTGTTAATCAAAGAACTATGTTACAACTAGTATTCAAACCACTATGATACAACTTGCTTCTGTTTGTTTTGAAAATCGTGTGGCTTGTGGGTTCAGCCTCGTAAGGCTCGAAGAGCTTCTCGCCATGGTCCCTGTCAAATGGGAGTTTCAGAAAATTGGGGTACCTTACGTTGGGGGTCCTTATATTAAGGATCCTATTATTTAGGGTGCTAGATGAGGGTCCCCTATTTTCTGAAACTCCCAAATGATACTATGTCGAGGTCTGCGCGGCTGAGCAGATGTCCACGAGCCCGGTGCCTGTGACTCTGATCATGTGGGGATCTGGGCGATGTGAGGCTTCAACCCTTTCTGCGTGAGGGCGCAACTTCGTTCAACAGATCATCAGAAAAAGGTTGCGGCTGGGGCTATTCAGTTTTATGCAGCTTGACGTGCATTGCCAAAACGTTTCTGCACCGAAGCGTTTGCGCTTCAGACTTCAGTCTTTATTGTCGCGCGCCATGCATTTCTCGTGCAGAAACAACCGGCACCTTTCTCCCATCGACATGCCCTTGAAGCCCGCACTCCTTTTTTCCGAGGAGTCGAAGAGGTTAGCTGCGGAGCAGCGCAAGAACTCTGCAGTGCCCTCGGCGTAGACGGCACGGAAATCGTCGGACCTCTGTTGCAGTGCTCGTCGTTTGCACACGAAATACATACACACGAAAATAGTTCGAGCAGCACAGAGCACCAGCTGCAACAGTAGTAGTAGAAGTAGAAGTACAAGTTTTGTTCATAGTCGCTAGTCGTGGTCGTAGTCGTCGTAGTAGCAGTAGCAGTAGCAGTAGTAGTAGTAGTAGTAGTAGTAGTAGTAGTAGTGGTGGTAGTAGACGCAGTAGTAGCAGTAGTAGTAGTAGTAGTAGTAGTAGTAGTAGTAGTAGTAGTAATAGTAGTAGTAGTAGTAGTAGTAGTAGTAGTAGTAGTAGTAGAGTAGGTGTAGTAGGTGTAGTAGTAGTAGTAGTAGTAGTAGTAGCAGTAGCAGTAGCAGTAGTAGCAGTAGTAGTAGTAGTAGTAGTAGTAGCATAAGTAGTGAAGGAGGAGGAGCTAAGAAACGTGCACCTACAGAAGTCGTCGTGGTGCGGCTTGTTCCATCATTTCCTCCATCAGTCAAGCCAGAATCTTTCTCGTGGGCTTGATGAAGCAGTGGATGTCCCGATGTTGCAAAAGACTCGTCATGAAACAATGTCGGGCTGCTGTTGTCACAGAGGTCCCTCCGAGTGCTTCCGTTGCGGAGAACGGAAAGCCGCAGACACCTGGTGGCACCGGGAGCGATCATATCCGTTGAGCTTTGGGCCGAGCAGATTGCTCCATCTTGGAAACACGGCCCGAAACAGGCACAACTGTTGTTTCACACCTGGTCCAACGATTTGTCTCTTGTGGAGCATGACTATGCTTGGCTTCATGTTTTAATGAGCAGGGCTTGTCCTCGAAACCTGCTCCATTTTGCGTTTCCCACTAGGCGGTTGACGTTTCCCACTAGGCGGTTGAGCCCGAGAAGGACTTCTAATTCTAGCAATCCGGTAGGATGGCACATTCTACATGACATCGGTCGTATTATAGCATCGGCGAGCGTACTTTCGCAGCATTTGGCCGTAGGGCACTGGCGTCTACTACTATCCTACACTGGCCTCTACTCAGTAGACCCAAGCAGCCCAAAAACCGGCAAACTCGTCCCAGTCGTGTTTTTTTCTCGCGCCTTTCCCTGGATCCCAGGCGGTGCCCGCACACGGAAGTCACGGGAGGCATGAGCCGGATGAGAGGGGCCCCTAAACCCCCAAACCCCAAACCATACTTAAAGGATCATGGGACTTAGTAAGTATAGGGTTACAATTAAGGTAACTATACTTATAACCCCAATTAGGGGACTTATAACCCTACTTACTACTAAATCCCATGATCCTTAAATTTAAGTGTATTGCATGGCATACGCCGCAATGGCTGTAGACATTGTGCACCAATGCACGGAGACAGCAACCGGGGTAATGGTAGTTGACACAGCCTCTTCGTTGGTCACTGGCCGCCTTGGTTGTGTCTGACGAGCACTAGAAAAATGCTGGAAATTCTGGGCCAGGCTATGTCGCAGCCCTGTTTCTAAGACTTGTCTATTTCGCAAAGGGGCACATAGTAGGCCGCCAGATTGAACAAATTTTCGCTGGTTCTACGCAGACACGTTGAAAGGCCGATGGCGAAAGCCCAGTGTTGGGGCCAGCGATGGGTCGACCACAGCTCCCTCCACACCCCGAGCCATGGCACTTTCTCGTGGGATGTTGTGCAATATAGCGGTTTAAACAATTACCGATATTTTTTTGGGGGTTCCTTACTATCATCCTTTGTAGTTCGGTCTTCTGCTCCGAAAGCTTGAAAGAACGAGTCACACTGATGCCAATCCCACGATGGCCTGTCAGATCTGCCTATGTGATACTGGAAGCCACCAAGGGAGCGTCACAACATCCTTCGGTTGTGTTCAGAGCGGGGATTTTTCCACAGAGTCGGCATAGCACAGAAAGTGTTGGAGAAGGACGCCGGCTCGTCCAAACAACTCCACTTAGCTTATATTACATGGCATTGTGTGTCTGCTGCCCTCTCTTGAGCACCTGTTTTCTGGTAGACTTCTGGCTGTTGAATTGCCACTTCCACATTTTGCTGGAATTCCGCACGCTCTGCCTACAGCGGGTTGTATTTGCTCCTTATTGTTGATGGACTGCTGGTGTCCATTCACAAACGTCATGCTGATTGCTGCACTGCTGTTCGATTGTGCCCTCGTTCAATGTACCATTCGGGCATCATAGGGTCCTGCACATGACTACCAATCAGAGTATCAAAGCCTCGGCTGTACGGGAGCAGAACATGTGTTGTGTCTGATGTTAGGAAAGGGCTCTAACGCAGATGCCAAGCGAGAGAATAAGAAACACAAGCCGGTGCTTAGTAACACAACGTTTAGGTTTCCTGGACCTTCGGGTGCAACTTGTACAGTTCCGTACGTAGCTGAAACTAAGGAGGCAGACTGCTGACGACCACGAGGCTGCTTCCAGGTTCGCGAGCAGCTTTTTGCAGCTGAAACAGGGTGCCTTCAAAATTTCAGAAACCACGATCCCTCAAAGAAGGATGTCTTGTTCATCTGACTAGGCCGGCCCTAAGAAATTCGGGGTGTTTGGTCGACCACCCTGGCCCAGAGTTTTGAGAAACATCCTGAAGAATGCAGGCGGCACGTCGAGCAAAGAGACATCCAGCCGATCCAGCGGCGTCATCTGCAATACTTCAATCCATGTACAGGCTTATCGGGCTTAGGGGGTGTAAGTAATCCGCCGATTAGGCTTTTGTTGAGTGGAAGCCACCTGTCCTGTGAAACTACTGGTGGGCCTAATGGAAGAGTGCCGATGCGAATCTGCTCCTCGCTTCAGTAAGGGAGCCGCGTTCCACCAAAAGATCTCCTTCTTTGCTCTCTCTTTCTCTCCCTCTCTCGCTTTTTCTCCCTTCTTACCCTTTTTTATCTTCATATTCAGCCTTGCATTATTCAACCATTTGTGTTCAGGTACATGCACTCGTTTGTACCTTAACCGAGCTCTGCGAAATATCTGCCTTAGATACCGATGCGTTGGGTACTGCCCCCACTCAGTAACAGTTGGATAATATTTATATTATGGATATATTAGGCCCTTAATAGTAGCCCTATTGTAGACTGGTACTGTATGGGGGCAGTACCCAACCGTTGCCCACCAAGGTGACGGCGAGTTGTCCAACGACCTGACATCCGACAGTGAGTAGACGCCAGAAATACGTCTGCCTGGCCCGCTGAAGCCGAAATTCTCCATCCAGTTAGTACTAGTACTATAGCGTTTAGGGTTTTGGGTTTATGTGTGTATGTGTATATATATATATATATGGGGCCGTAATAATTGGAGTAGGGTTTTGGGGCCGATGGTACTATAGGTGTGGTGATTTAGGCCCCTACATTACTTGTCTTGCTACTATCTCTCATAACCTGTTTGTTCTGATTATTCTGGCTTAGGTTCTGTTCGCAGTTGCAAGTGAACTGAGCCCTTACGCAGGGCTCAGTTGCAATCTTGATCTTCTGTGGGCTAGGTGGCCGGAAGGCCATTTACACCTTGAGCTGACTGGGAGCTTTCTCGAAAACTTTGTCCGCAGAGCCCACTTTATCCGAAGTTCTCGACTGCAGCGCGGCCGCGTCACCCCCCGTCTCTGGCTACCTCAACAACCTCTGATTCTGAAACCTTAAGCCCAAGCCCCACTAAGACCTCTAAGAGGTCCTTAGCCTTGAACGCCTCAAGCCCTTTAAGCCCGAACCTTCCATCCGAACTCCCTGAACCCACTTAGGGTCATGGATTGCGGTTGGATCTCGCCATGGGTTTCGGCACCGAAATCTAACCACTTGGTTTGGTTGAAATATAGCCTTGCGCAGAGGGAACCCCCAGAACAGATATTGAACCTAACCAGCCTTGTCAAGGACTTCGTTTCACCTTGATCAAACCCAAAAACCCTAAACCCTAAGCGAGTGTGAGCGTGGAAGCCCTAAACCTCGGAGAGCGCTGGGTGATGGCTAGCGAAGTGCTCTGAGGTCTGCTCGGATTGCGATGCGGGCCGATATCTTGAGGACGGCTCAGCATAGAGGGTTTGGGGCGGCCGGAAGAGATGTGTTGGTTGTCTTTAGCCGGGTGTTCCTTTTCAGGGGCCCTTATCAACCCCACCCTAATGTGGAAACCCTGGACCCTAAACCTCAAACCCTAAACCCTAAACCCTAAACCGAAAGGCTTGTGGGCTTGGATTTCGGCAGTTCGGGCTCGGGACTAGCGCTTGGAGTATCAGCTACGCCTCTGACCCGTGTCTTCTGCTGTACTAAGCCCTACACCCCTAAGCCCTAAACCCCTGTAGTAGAGCGAAAGCACACCACCCTTCGTCTTTGCGGTGATGCCTAGAACCCTGGAATCTGACCTCAGTCAACCAAAGTCATACAATTACTGGCAAAGATACAACAGTTGCAGTTGTTGCATGTTCAGCAAGCGTAATTCAGTCACCGTCTTCTCGAGGACACCGCAGCCGCAAGTGCTGTGCAGTGCTTGTCCTGCCCAGCGGGGACTGCTACTTCACGCAACGGTTTCAGGTTTGGGTGGTTCGAGGCGATCAGAGCAGGCTTCTTCCACAAGGCGCATTGGTTGGATGTAAAGTTGCAGCTAGAATCCTTTGTTTATCAGGCTTGGCATTCCCACGGGACATTCGGTTTTCTTTTGTCGGCCGCCCCGAACCAAATGAAATGGTCAAAGCCATCAAGACAGGTTGACTCTCTGGTGTCCCCATGTCCCGCGGCTGCGTTTGTTTGTGGATCGAGCCTTGAGGCTTCTGCGGCAGGATCCTCGCAGTGCAGCCTCTGCCGCTGGGCAAGTCAAGCCGTCCAAGAGGTAGAGTCTGTTAGTGTTTTAGGGTTTAGGGTTTAGGTGAGACGTTCTAGGCTCCAACCTCTCAGGGAAAAGCTGCCCCAGCTCCACTTCAGTCGCTTCAAACGTGGCTTCTGCAATTTCCGCGGTGGGGTGGTTGGTATTGAAGACTCGGGTCTACAACCGTTAGCGCAACCTGAAATGATGCCATCAGATTCCTGTTTCGAGCTTGTGTTGTTGGCATCAAGGTCCCTTGCATGGCCTTGTTAATACGGGTGCCGTACTAGTTTTGGGGGCCCAAATTCAGAAACCCTAAACCCTAATGTCCCATGGTGTTCATGCCACGCCTGGCGCTTCCTGTAGGCTCGCGCGGCCGATATTCATCTGCCGATGGTGTCCTGGCATGGGTTGCGAATTTCAGGGTTTCCCGGTCCTTTTAAGGGGTTCCTTTAAGGGGTTCATGAGGGCTCAAGGGGGGCTTTCGAGCATTGAGAAGGGTTCGCATCGCAGGGTTCTGTACAGGTTCTTTACGAAATCTATAGAAGGTTTTGCGAGGCACTGCGTGCGTCGATCCCGAAGAAGAGACAGTCGGCCGAGAATTAGAGGTTCTATCGAGGGGGCAGGGGTTTCGAGCTGACGATTTAGGATCCCAAACACAAGCCACAAAAAGGAACCACTTTGGGGCCTATGGGTAAGCAATGAACCTCCAATCGCAGCCTTTCTCGAGTCCGAGGTTCTCCTGAATGTCGTCGCTGCCCCATCGTAGCCCCTGCGGTGGATGCAGACGGCGCCATGGGCCGCTTTGCTTGTGATGAAGTCCTTTCGAAAAACGGTGCAAACTGACAAGTCCATAGGAGGTCGATAGTCAGCTTTCTGTAAGGTTTCAAAACGAATCACTTCCATACCAAGTCTCGAAAACAGTTATAAGTTATACCGTATACCGTTATACCCATGGGAGTGTGTATGTCTATGTGTGTATATATATATATACACACACATTGTTCTCCTTCTCCTAGGGGCACCGGTGTCTTTGTGTGCGTGTGTGCATGTTCACGAGGTGCAACGCTCATATTATACATATTCATATCACAATAGCAGACGTCTGTGTTCACCGAAGGATGGACGTGCGAAATGGCGGTCTGTGATTGAAACTACATTTCCTCGCGTCGGGGCTTAGGGTTGCTGAGACCTCATGTTGCCAGAAATCCCCCAGGCGCTTCAATTCTCAAGCCAGGCCGGTTGAAACGCCTTCCTAGGCTCTTAAGCTCTTGCCCGTTATAGGGCCAGAGGTCGTATCAGAACGGCCGGCATGCTGGCTATGGCAATGAGTGTAAAGATGTAGCAATATGTGTGCCATCCTGAAATGTTGGGTTCTCAAGACCCAGCCCTAAGGTCTATGCACCCTTAGCCCTAAACCTCAAAGGCTGCAACTACCATTCCCAGTGAGGTCTTCCAACCTGGCCTAACATTGTCCGATCAAGAAACAGGGCGATACGCCCTGCGCCCTAATGCAGGGGCCCTAATAATTAGAATAGGGTTTTGGGGCCCATTATACTATAATTATAATTAATAAGGAGCCCCCAAAATAGTATTGATGATTATTTAGGCCCTCTATTACTGGCCCCAATACATCTTTTGGAAGATTTTCCGCGAGCCCGAGCCGAGGATGCTGCCCGACGAACTCGGAGAAGTGGCCCGGTGGTGGAGACTCCAACCTGATGTCCGCATCTGAGTGTTTTCTTTTTTTTAGGGTTTTAGGGTTTAGGGTTTAGGGTTTAGGGTTTTGTTATGTCGCACGTGCTGCTTTGTTCGTTTTTGGGGGAGGGTGGGTATTGGAAAAGTGGCTGGTTAAGGATGAAGAGGTGCAATGGGAGATCGCCGGGAATTCCAGGAAAGAGCGTCCGGTTTGCAGCGGCCACAAGACAAAGGATTTTCTTTCAATGAGAATGATGCTTGGTAGTTTCGCCAGCTTGTGTTTGTTGATGTTGGTATATGTTAACTTGTGGCTATGCTGCCATTTGCACGTCTTCCTTCGCAGCTGCCAGTGCGTAGTCTTTAAGCGTTCACATAGGCGCAAACGTACCGGCTTGGCGGCTTAGCCCTCTCCTGCATTGGCATTACAGGCATGAAGAACGGCAGAGAACTGGCCACTTCAAGACGAGCTTCTGCCCATATCGTTGAAAGCGTATTTATGTATGTATGTATGTAGGAATGTATGTATGTATGTATGTATGTATGTATGTATGTATGTATGTATGTATGTGTATATATATATATATATATGTATGTATACATGTGTATGTGTACATGTATGCCGTCCGACCTACGCCACCGACATGCACACATCGCCTGCGCTCACATAGAGGCCCCTACTATCGCCATAACACCGCCCCAAGTCGTAGCTCCGAGCATTCCGTGGGCCCAAGGGGTTTAGGGTTTAGGGTTTCCGGCCAAGGTTGAGTATGCCTCCTGGGAAGATGCTCACAGAGGTCCATGCGGTGGGCGGCTGCGAGGCAGGATCTAGGGTTTCGGGTTCAGGGTTTAGGGCCACTAGACATTACAAGGGTTGTTACAAAGGTACCCTCTATGATTGTGTGGGTGTCATGCGGGCTAGAGTAAGGGTGCTATGAGAGTTCGTTCGCCAATTCGGCACCTAGAGTAGAAAGACCATATGTTACCATATGTTGGCTTAACTTGCGAGTATGGATAGTGAGTACTGATATTCCCTTAGATAGCCAGGGCCTTATTTTTGTTGTCCAGGCCCTTAAATTAAACCAGCGCTGTTTCTTCAAACATTCGGAGTTGATTGGTCTGTAGTGGGAGCTGACATGGGTATGGATAGATCTGTTTGTGCCAGTAGCACTGAAGTATCCCTTGTAGTCCTGATCATCCGTTGTCCATACCCTAAAATCCCTGAAAGCTGCCTTAAAAAAACAACTACACCATAAAAGCTTGATAGACTCCAAGCGCAAAATCCCAAACCAAGGCTTGAGCCCAACTCGCGTTTCAAGAGTGCCGAAACCCTCCGTATTTGTATTATGCTATACTGCTGTGTAGCATACAGTATCGTGTTATGTTCTATCACGCTATGAAATGTTGTATTATATTTTGCTATGCCATGTTCTGTTATTCTATATCAGCTGTATACTGCTGTATTATGTTCTGCTGAAGTATGCTATATTTCATTACAGTACATATGTTATGTTTGTTTTATGTTATGAAATTTGCATTGTAATATGCTATATCCTGCTGAGAGGAAGCGAGTTTCAGGGTTCTTCACGCACATGCTTTATCTGTCGCAAGCCTCCCCCCCAGAAATTTGAAAGGGAGAGAGTAGTATCGTTTCAATCTGCAATAAGAAACCCTCGAAAAATCGCTCCTAAACCCTAAACCCTGAAACTCCTATCCGAACGAAGCCCTGCCACAGGACGACATTGACCCGGAGGAGTCTCAACAGGGTTCAGCCGGCGTTTGTTTGGGGGTTCAGCTGCAACTATCGTAGGTCATCGCCCACTTGATTTGGCTCCTGTATACTTAAAGCAGTTACTAAAGCATTGAGAGTGATAGGGTTTGCGGACTTGCCGGCGTGAGATTTTGATACTGCAGTTGGTTGTTTCAGTACTGAAGCTGTTGTTGGTGGGCCCCATGCCATGCATATATACATACATACAGCGTCACACACACGCATGTATAAATAGATAGATGACATGAAAATATCTACATATATAAATATTTTGATTTATGTATATTTGTAAAGATAGAGATAGACAGGGGGCGGAACCCCCACATCCACGAGTCAGGAGGATAGGGGACTCGCATTCTCTAGCGGAAATATTGCAGGAAACAGCCGGCACTTGAGCATCTGCTGTTGAATTGAACCGTACATCATGTACCTTCATGCACTCCGGCGACACAGCGCCTAAGTTGCTATCTGCGATCTAGGCGCCGTCTCGGAGCAGCAGTTGCCAAGTGCTCTAAACACTCCTCAGCAATACTGTGACAGGCAAACTGGAGATCGCACCCCTGGGCCTAGTATCGCAGGAGGAGTATCATTCTTTACGTGGCAGCAGCCCTCAGGATCCCACAACGGACGACCTGGTGATCCGAACCAGCCGGCCCCTTTTCGAGGGGACAAACTCGCTGTCCTTCGCCACAATCCGGCCGTCAGGCGGGCTCGATAGAGGAGCTTCAACAGATGGGCATGCCGCCTGGTGTGCGTGATAGGTGTCGCGAGTGCTTCTGCACGACCAAGATCAGGCATAGGCATTGCAGGGCAAGTTGAGCTGCTGAGTCCGGAAACGCAGGGCCTCCAGCATACATGGCGCTGCATTCTGCTAAACTAAGCCGTCTGCCCTGTGCCCCAACTCTTTTGATTTCGAAACTCTGCACCTACCGCCCAGGTCCCAGAAAGAAGGTGGCCCCAAGAAGCGAAATCCTGCAAAGCACAGCAGGACTCCAGCAAAGGACACCAGCAACACAGAAGTGCATCATCAATAAACTTTCGCATGTGGAACTTAACATGACATCGGTTGAGATGATCTGCAATCTGCAACATACCTTTCTATAAGCTTTATGATTAGAACAGCCACACAGTGATAATTGCTATAATCGCAAGAAACAGTAAGCACCATTTCGCAGCAGGCAAAGATATGTATGTATGTGATTGTATGTGTGCATGCAAGGATGTATGTACGTACGGGTGTAACATGTGTCTGTAGTTATGCATGCATGCA